>JAECUM010061306.1:0-15179 GCA_016617855.1 Megalonaias nervosa
TATATTTCAGTATGAGTATCTCGACGACTGGAGTAAATTTGATGAAACTTCTCTGCCCGGCAAAGATAAATTTTACTCACAGCTAAAAGGTGAAGATGTGTCAGATGACGAGTACAAATATGCACAAAATATTTGGAATAAATTTAGTTGTAAAACATTTGGTGATTATCATGAAATATATTTGAAAACAGATGTATTACTACTAACAGATGTTTTTGAAAGTTTTCGTCGAGTAAGCTACAGCAATTATGGACTAGATCCTTGTTGGTATTATTCTGCTCAGGGCCAATGCCGTACGGTGGATTTCATTGGATATCTCCAGATCAATTTCTTAAGGAAACTGAAAAAGATTTTTCCGATGTCAGTTATTTTGTTGAAGCTGACCTAGATTACCCTAATTCGTTACATGATCTACACAACGACTACCCATTTTGTGCAGAGTCTATGATGATAGATTACAGTTTACTATCACCTGAACAACGAGCTATGACAACAGCAAAAGATTCGATCGTTAATAAGTTAGTTCCAAATTTGCTAAATAAAAGAAATTACGTGATACATTATAAAAATTTAAAACAAGCAGTAGATGCTGGACTAATTCTGAGAAAAGTCCATCGCGTACTAAAATTTAATCAGTCGAGGTGGATTATCAAATTATATTGACTTAAATACCAAACGTCGTGCTGTAGCTAGACCGACTTTGAGAAAAACTTTTTCTAAGTTAATGAATAACTCAGTTTTTGGAAAGACAATGGAGAGCATTAGAAAGCGAGTTTCGATAGAAATTGTTAATGTTATAAATCGCAGAAATAAATTAGTTAACGATGATGGTTTTGTCAGCATGAAAATATTTAATGAAAATCTTGTTGCAATACAACGACGAAAGACAAATTTAAAGTTTAATAAACCGATTTATGTTGGTGCAGCTGTACTTGATATATCAAAGTGGCTAATGTACGACTTTCACTATAATTTTACCAAAAAGCAGTGGCCAGATTCAGAGTTGCTATTTATTGATACAGATTTGCTAGTTTATAATATAAAATGCGAAGATGCCTATGACGATATTTATAAACGCCGTGACTTATTTGATTTATCAGATTATCCGACTAGTAGTGGATTTAATGATAATACGAATAAAAAAGTTATTGGTAAAATGAAAGATGAGTTTATGTTTGTGCCGGTGAGAGAGTTTGTTGGATTAAGGAGTAAGATGTACGCTGTGATATTAGATGATAATAAACTGACAAAGAAAGCGAAAGGAATTCCACGTGTTTATGTAAAGAAATGTATGAAATTTGATGATTTTAAATCAGCACTATATAATAATGTCAGTTTTATTAAGACAAATGTCATTAGAACGAATCTTCATAAGCTTGAAACTGATACGATTATTAAACGTGGACTTAGCAATTTTGATGATAAAAGATATTGCAAAAATGGAATTAATGCTTTAGCACTTGGGCATTATAGAAGGGAGATAATACCGTTCCATCTTGTTTAAAAATAGTATCTGGATTGTCGAATATAGATTGGTGCGAATGCACTGTATATTTTCAGACTGTCTGTAATAAAGCGCTGCTGGTTATTTCCAGGCTATTAATGAGTTCGTTTTGTCTGTTAAGTGATTTCCAGGCGTATTAGTCTGTCTGTCTGTTTCTAAATCCGTACTGAAACAGAATTCCCTGAATCTTTACAGGCTTGGTAAAAACCCAACTATTGATTTTCAGACTGCAGAGTCTCCTGCCTATAATGTACACAACCGCTGTATTAAAGCTTTCGTTTTTCTGTATAAATAGACGGTAATATATTTTAGATTTCGTTTTTCTGTACAAATGTAGGATTTCAGATATTAACGTTTTTCAGAATCAAAAATATGAAATGCTATTCAAAATCAGAAAAAATAAAATGCTATTCACAATCAGGTAACTGGTAAGTATATAGTAATTTCTCAAACATATATATGTAATCGGATTTCATAGCTGTACAAAATCTGTTGGACGTAGGTAAATCCCCCGTTTATGTTTGTATCGTCTCTTAGGATAAGTTTATATATCTCTTAGGATAAGTTTATGTATGTGCCGTCCAAAAATAAACAGCAGGGTGATGTGAGCTCGTGACCTTGTGACCTCACTGAAGGGTACCCACATAGGGACATTCAGAAAGACTGTTCGCCTGACAAAAAAGTCTCAATAAGGTGCCTGTGGACCATAAGACAGGTCTTAACTAATGAAAGAGTGCCCGTGTGCCATAAGAAAGGCCTTTACCAAATTAAAAAAAAGGGACTCTTAGGACCTTATTGGTAAAGACTTTACAGAAGGGACCCCAGTGGAATGGTAGACCAAACGTCATCGCTGCTGTTTATTTTTGACTTTTAGCTTTAGAAATATCATTATCAAATAAAATATCAACCATATTGTCAATAAATGTCTGACCAACCTCTTATTCGTTCGTCATTTTCAGTTGCGAATAACCATACTGACCCATATTTTGGTGATATATGATATCCAACTTTTTTAATATAGTCGCTTATTATTTTAGGTTTTATACCAGTATAGCATGAGGCTGCTCTGATTGAATCAAATCTCTTGAAAAATTTGTTTGTCAGATCAAATCCAACATGTCTTATTGGATTATAATGATACATATTATATAATATTTCATTGTTCAATATGAAATTTCTATCAAAAAAGGTTTATTCTTTCTCCGACAAATTTGGGGTGGGGGGTTCTGGTCCAGAATCTGCTTTTGGTTGAGGATCAGCCTCTTAGTATACTACTTACTCAACATATGAAATGGAACTTTCAACACAGACTCTTTGAACCAATACGTAAATTAGGAATTCTCGATGTATGACATTGAAATTTCAACCACCGCTGTGTAATTCAAACGACACAATCTAAAACCTCGACATAGAAAATATAACTTTCGACCACTACTGTTTCATTCAACAGATACAATCTAAAATCTCGACCTTGAAAATGGAACTTTAAGGACAAGCATTTTTGATACAACACGTGAAATTGGAATTCTGGACATATGACATTAAAATTTCAACGGCAACGTTCCGATTGGACCACCTTTTGTCCGCTACGGCGCCTCATACGTTTGAGCATGCATTGTTTAAAGTGCGAACACCTGTTTTCATGCTTTAGTATACAAACTCGGACAAAAAGTCGGTCGTGTGTTTGACAATTACAGGTAAGTTGTCAACTAGTAAATTTCATTTAGGAGCCGTTTCTACTGACAATGAGACAAAAGTGCGCGTGAGTGTGTGTGTGTGTGTGTGTGTGTGTGTGTGGTACGAGTACATGTACATAGTTGTAGTTTCCTTTATTTGATGGGGGGGGGAGCGTATTTAATTGATTATACTGGTTTTATGAGATATAAAATGACTGATTGGCAAGTCAAAACTCCATGTGTGGAGACAGTATCTTTGTTTGGAACGGAACTTATTTTATTAAATGTTGCTATTTTTCTTTTGGCTAATAGCTACACTAAATACATGTATCTTTGCAGCATACTACTACTGCTAATAATAATACATGTACATGTAAAATAATAATAATAATACAACTAATAATAATGCTAATGCTATTCGGTTCATAATACGTAAATGTGTCATGAACTAAGCTTCAGAGGTCATCTGTATACAAATACCACTTTACTCTTGCCTTTTCCCATGGGTGGCTTCAGTATATATATATATATAAATAGTATAAATATATATATATATATATATATATATATATATATATATATATATATATATATAGTGTGTGTGTGTGTGTGTGTGTGTGTGTGTGTGTGTGTGTGCAGAAAATTTGATAACCACATCGCAAATACATAACAGCTTCCACAATGTTTCGGGATAAACACTGTCAGGGGAAGAAACAAATTACATCAAACAACGAACACGAAACCAAAATGCTAAGAGCGATTCTTGACTCTAACATGTTAGAATGACAGGGAAATATATAAACAAGAGACAAAACTTAGAAGAAAGAGTGAAGAAATAATTGAAAACGATCTTTAAGACAGGTAAACTTAAATGTGTTTGCTTTTATTTTGCGCTGCCGTCCGCCCAACGATGTTGTATAACAACAACAAAACACACACACACACACACACACACACACACACACACACACATTTTACTTTTTGATCCTTTCGATTATAAATTAAGAACTGGAAAAAGGCAAGATTAATAGGAATGTGAGCGAGTAACGAGGGCTGTAAAGGTATTGATGTATTATTAATCAGCCTGGTCGCATACTTCATCACTGCACCCACTTTTCTCATGACATATTTAATGTTGTGATATGTAGCAATGCCGCGAAAGCGAGAATATAGATTAGTTTAACGCCCACACATCACACCTACACCTCAAGGTGTGCCTCTCTATTACTTTTTTCGGCCTTGAACAAGTAGCGGTGATGGCAAAGCGGTTATCGACTAGAAGAGTGCAGGTTCGAATCCTACAATCGGATTTACCCCAACTGACTCGGCAATAAATAACCTACTTGTGATGCTGTGTCGTGAAACCAAAACAAACCAAGCAGCCGTGAAAAGTAGCTGCTTGGCTTGTTTTGGTTGTTGAAGTATGTAATGTGATAATTTGGGTGACATTCTAAGCACACCAAATGATAATGAACAAACACGTTTATCGTATTTATAAATTATAAATGTAGATCGGTGAATAACTGCAGTGATATTAATATATTTCTCGTTTTGTTTAAATTTGCTGTGTCTTCTATTCAGGTATGCATGCATGAAATATTCACCTTCAAGTATTATGTAATATGGGATATACAATTACACAGTCCCTATTTGTTATAATTTTCTCGTATAATATTTTAGATGCATAAAATTTCCTTAATTGGAGATTTTGTTTTCTCGAATAATATATTAAGAAGTGTTTATGGCAGGTAACAGGTTAATATTATTCTTTTGCTAGTAGACAGCCAACTCAACTAGTCTTTAAAGCTTCGTAAACACAAGCACATTTTGATTGGTCGGTCTTTACAGAACCAGAATATAATTCCAATGTTAGATGCAGAACCGGATCCCAGGATCCGGGTTACAAAACTTTATCCATGAAACACATATTAAATGTTTGTCATAATTAAATTAAAAATAATCGCATTAATTTGCATGACTGGAATGACGTCCAATACATCCGCTTTCTTGCAAAATACTAAATCAGGAACACCATAATAATTTTAAAAAATTATTGGAATTTGATTTGCATAACCTTGTTTCTTTAAATATTGTATGATAAAAAGTGGTCAAATTCCATTAGTAAATCATCTTTCCTTTTTAATTTAAAAAAAAATCACATCAAATTTCAATGTTGGATGCAAAAACCTGATCACAGGATGTTGGTTACAAAACATAATCCAGGAAAAGGAAATAAATGTCTCTAATAATTCAAAAACTGCTACACTCAACTGGCATTGTTAGAAATTTCATTAGATGATCACTGTTTGTGTTTATTAGATGATCAGTGTTTGTGTTTATTAGATGATCATTGTTTGTGTTTATTAGATGATTATTGTTTGTGTTTATTAGATGATCAGTGTTTGTGTTTATATAAAGAAATTTTGATGAACTTTAGAGTCAGTAAATCTATGAGAATATCAAGATATTTAATGCTGTGGTAAAAAGAAAAAAGATTGAACCATATCACTCACAAACCCTTACGTAATGATGCACATTGAAAACTGTTTTAGTTTTATTCGTGCAATATTTGGAACGAAATCGTTGCGTATAAGTTACAGGAACAGATCGTCGAAATCTGAAATATCCCAACAAGAAAAATAACTGTCATCTTAATGGTACACACATTGAAGCAGTTAATTAACTTGTGACTGGCAGGCAAAATCCACTAAGTTGCAGGTACTTGTACGGATTTTAAATCACTGTGCCGACAAAGATTATTTCGGAAATAGGGCAGGGTTTTAAAACGACCGAAAGCTTAAATTATTACCCCTTGAAGGAAAATTCAGGTATGTGAAAGACAACACTATTGTTATGTACAAAGGCTTAATTGGCAGACGAAGACTATGATAAATTCATTGAAATATTTGACTGTTCAAATCTGAAATCTGAAATCTAGTCTTAGAGGGCACTTTATAAACGACATTCAAGTAACACGAATAGAAGTTAGAAAAGAAACATCAGATAACGCACAAAACTGCATATTTTTTATTTCGAGTGGGTGGAAAGAACGAGTTTGATACGGCGAGACTGTCAAGCTGAGAAGTTTGTCTTCCTCGCCCTATGGCTGAACCAGACCCATTCAAATTATGTTTTCCATGGTTCTGGCAAATATCGAATTATTCAGGAGCTTAAAGAAACCATTTGTAACTCGTTCTTGGCGTTGGGATGCATGCCGGTATTGAGCTTGATGTACGGAGCCATCCGCGCACTTTGGTCAAAGAGACAAACATTGGTAACGCGCAGCCCAAGTATTGTGTGTTGATGGAGGTTGCTATAGCGTATAAGGTACTGATGCTTGATACTTAGGGTTGGAATGAGACTGACACACACATTAAACATACTACCAGTTCGTTCACTAAACTGTGCTGCTACACGCTTAAGCAATCCTTCGCAACTACAATCGTTTCCGGGGCCAGTGGATAGTCGCTGTAACTCCTCGGGTTCTCGAATTGAATACTGTGTATAAAAGCCCTTGTTCTGCATCGAAAGCATTTCAGCAGGGATTTTCAACCCACCTAAAACCGATTTGGCAGCTTCTGCACCATTGCTTAGCCCTAAAAGTTGTTGGGAAATGATAGATGGTCCAGCTTGTTGGCTTGCTGGTGTCATACCCTGGACATATCGGGTTACTAGCTTTCTTGTGGCGTCGGCTCACCATCGAAATGGCACCATAAATGCCTTTTTGCAGAACAGGTGCTGCTCGATGTCAGTCAACAGTTCAAACTTTATGCCTCTCTTTTCAGCAAGGCGTTCCAACTCATGACATGCGAACTGAAGCAGTGGGCCGGATCTAGACCATACATTTGTTTTTGAACGAGATATCGCAAAACGTCGCAAACACATCCGCTAGTAGGAGCTCATTAATTTTCAGGTAAAGATCGTGTGACTCTCAGAGGTTTGGACAGTCAAAGGCCCTCCAAACCTTTTACACGTGCTCGTAATCCTCTTAGGAAATTCTGGTGCGGCTGAGTTGACTGTACAAGGTTGGATGGATGGAATGCTTGCTCTTTAAATTGTTGCCAGCCGCTCATATACTCTAGGGGTTAACGTCCTTTTTTGTAAGCAGGCTAATATTCATGCCTGCATGGTTATGCAAGGGGAACTCATAAAACGCATCCTCGGGCAAGTTATCTACCAGCTTTTCAAGACTGCTTTTCAGAAACTGGAGGCTGTCGATAAACCTCAACTGCCCTAGTGTAATGAACATTTACTTTTCCATGTTGTTTGGAATGGCGCTGACTCTATTGGCGGAATCCAATGCCTTGCACCAGAAAATGGCCGTCGTATCCAATGAGGTTGTGAAATATGGCTGGATCCTTTGTTTTTCCTGGGTAAATCAGTAGCTTGGTTTTGGTCTCCTAGGTAACCCAGAAGCGCCTGCTTGCACCATTGACCCATGGTGGTTTGCTTGCAGCGAAAACTGCTACCGCTTGGGCAGCCTGCTTGCCGCATCGGCCAGGCAGCTGGTGCGGGGAAATATTCTTTTATTCCCTGTGTATTGCCTCAGTGCGGGGATGGGATGGATTGGAGTTTTGGATGGGGCCGAATTGCCGATCAAAGTGAAAAAATGGTATCATAAAAGTTCTAGTTTACGTCTACTAATGCTTCATTTTCCCAGAAACGCGATACATGAATTGTAGGGTGCAGAAAGCACATACAGTGAAATCTCTCAAGACTGAATTCCCATGAGCCCAGGAAAATGTTTCGGTTTTACGGGGTTTTCGGTTTACCAAAGTTTTACAATTTAATTTAAAATGAAATACAGTCAGTTATCGGTGTCTGCCACAGGTTTTATTAATATGATGGTCAAGCTGTATACTTCAGTCATAACATAATATTATACATTTTATATCCGTGTCTGCATAACGTATTATTAATATAATGATCTTGTTTATGTTGGCATTCATACTGCACGTGTTACGCTAATTTTGTTTCAAAACATGCAGTTGTATTTGTATGAAAATTTAAATGATTTGACAAAACGTTGATAGCTAGTAGATATGAGAGAATATTATTACTGCAAAATTATTCTTTTTAGTAGTTTTTTGTTGGCGAAAAGGTCGAAACTGAGGGCGCGAGCCTTGTTTTAAGTTCGAAAGTCACTTGATTGAGGATTATTTAGATAAATATTATGGACATAGATGAGTGGCACATAAACATAATCTACTTTGGATTTGCATTGCCATTTCCACTATATTATAATTATTTTTGAAAGCTTTCACTTCTGCCATGTGTAAATGCAATTGATTAGCCAACAGTGTTCCCGTTTTGTAATCCGTGCCAGCGGCGAGAGCCGATCATTGTTTTACTTCAAGCGTGGTCCTATTTCCTGACCGTTGACCGACACCGTAACTGGGACCTGGCAGCTACGTTGTTTTGTTTTGAGTAAGTTCCGGTTTTATGCGATCCATTTCAGCGTAAAATCTAAACCTGAAGCAGAAAATGTTCTTTTGTTTTCAGAGTAGAAGTGATTCGATTTACTCGGTTTTGAGAAGGATTTCAGTTTTGAGGTTTTTCTCTGAGGGGTTTTACTGTACCTATCTATTTATCACAAAAATCCATTTGAAAATCTGACATCTTTTAAAGGTTTCGTGCAGTCCTTTTGTATTTAAGATTCCTATCTCACTTATGTTTTAGACTCATTATTGTCCGACAACTTATGCCTTAAGCGGCAAGGCGAAAAGTGCAAATAGAACAGGAATCAGACAGAAGAAGACGAGGTTGCTTTGAAAATGACCCATTAAAAGTAAACAAATTTCTAAGAGAAAAAATAGAAACGTTGAATAAAAATATCTACCTTTACAACGTATGTACATAAGGAGGAAAAAAGCAAACAAATGTTAATATTTCGTAAGATAGAGGTATTCATGCACAAGAGACAAAACACACCAATAAATATTATCAATTTCCAATTAAAGGAAGGAAATAAACAGCGTTGGAGAAATATAAATGGAGAACTTCTATATTCATTTAATAGACAAAACAGGCATGAAAACGAAATTATCAGAGTACATCTTTAGAATAAAGAAAATTGAAATAGGTTCTATTTTATGAATCTGTAAAGAACACATACTAAAGCTGAAGAAAAATGGTATTTATTTCCATATTGATAATTTCAAAAAGACTAATTTTGCACTTACATCACATACTTGTTGATATAGACGAGCACAACACCGTTAGAAATGCGAGGTTTTTTGGCCCATGTAGACTCTGTGTTGCATTCGGTTGAGTGGTTGGCTATTGAAAAGCGTTAAGTATAATACAAGGACAGAATGAATACATTAGAAGAGTATCAACGAGGATTCAAGCAATATTGAAGCACAAAACATAAATTCAAACCAAATTAAGTATTTTTATCTTCATTCAGGCTTATAGATGAATATACATTTAAGGTCTGTGCTAAGAATGAACCAACAGGAAACTGTGAAATGATGTATTGCCTGCACAGTCCAAAGAAAGTAGGTCATTACAACCACGGTATACTTTTTATGGGTGTTAAGTGATAAATATCAATGCACACACAAAACTGTATGGCCATACATGCAAAAGTGTCTACGAAAATGAGCTACGTGCGATAAAGAATATCTGTCATAGTTTGCCAGAGAGAGAGAGAGAGAGAGAGAGAGAGAGAGAGTCATAGTTTCACACGGTAACACAATGAATGACCCACATGATCTCATTACACACCAAATGATTAACTTTATCTATTGCTCAAAACTGCTTTACTCCTTTGAAAATACACCACTGTGCATTAAATGATTTCATCACACAGGCGATTGCACTAAGGAGCCTTTTAATACCACAGAAATGAACATGAAAGCATCTAAAGTCTACCTGCTATTTGCGTTATCAGGCTGCACATTAACGAATCATGTAAACACATTTCCCGTAGTCATGCTCTAGTTTTAGACAGGGAAACCTCTGCATACGTATAAACTGATCTTCTTTAAATGCAATTTTCAACCCCTTTACATTAAATACACATTTAAATTATTTCACTATTTTTCAACATTTTTAATTTGAAAGAAAAAGAATAACAAAATTCAAAGTAAAACGCATGAAATTTGTAAAACTGCTCGGTGAAGCATCGCCCTAGCTGGACAATATCAAAGACATGTCTAACTGAAGAAGAATGTCAGTGGAGCAAATAAGATCAATCTATTTGAAACAAATTATTGTTAGTTTCCTTTTAAAATACGTATTTTACTTTAAAATAGCTGCTTTTTGCATTTCCATCGATACTCCTCCACCCCACCCCCCTCCAGAAAGGTGATACATATCATCGATAAAACGATATTCTTGCCAGGTACACTGCTTTTTGTGTTTGTTTTGTTTCACTTTATGAGAAACGGACACACCACTCTATTTACAGCATTAGTGCCTGTTACACCATTCTACTATTCTAGTGTACCCTACTTCATTAATGTGAGAGAGACAGTCCAATTTACTTCAGGAAATAAGAAACGCCCCCAAATACCCGTGTGTACAAAACCCCCACCTATTAATGATAACTCTAGTGCAGTGTCGGCTAATCAGCTGTTTCAAGCATTACTGACGTGATTGGCGATTTGGATTATTACGTGAATCGTACATTGCCATTCACTTAATATTCAACGAGTAAATACTTATTTTTATAGAAACCAATTTAGTCTTCCAATTCTCTAAGGGATGCGAATGATGCTTAAGCGTTCTTATTTGATATAATGATAGTAAATAAGCAGAACTTAAGGTAGTTCATTAATTATTTTTATTTACTCTCCACTAACCTTCACATCTCTAATAACTTTTATCACCCATCTAGTTAGTGCTGTGACGTCATCCTAGTCCGAAGATCCTAAGTAAATTAAGTATATTGCCCTCATCTGGTAACACGAACTATCGATATAGGTGCTCATGAATTTAAATTTATTATTTTTATTCAAGAAGAAGAATCTAGAAAATTCGCTGAAGTATCGTTTGAAACTTAAATTTTGGAACATTTATGAAAAAAAGTTATAATAAATTGGAGAAACTCGAAGGTTTGGATAAGTACAATTACTCATCTTAAATATTCAAGTTTTTTCTGGTATAGGTATTTCCTTTCTATAACCAAAGGACGTCAATTTGTAAGAACCTGGTTCCATTTTCAATAAATAAATTGAGATGTCGCAATATCTTCCTCATGGCAATTCTGACAATACTGGTATTTTGTGAGAGGTAGACAAAATACATAGAATGAACAAAAACTCTTTTTTTTAAATTTTACACTGGGGAGGGGATTCTTAAAACAGTGAGTCGATTAATTCCTCATGAGGAAATCCTCAAAGATAAAACAAGGCAAATTTCTATAATTGACATGGTATTTAATCTGTACTAGAATAATTAAAGCCTGCTTTATGTTCAGTGAACAAACATCATTAAAAAAGACGCTGAAAAATCACAATTCCACAACAAGCATTCAGAAAGACGCTGAAAAATCTCATTTCGGGGAAGAGAACTAAGCCGTTTAGTGAAAACCGGTGACTGTTTATCAAGGTTTGACAACATTCACTTTTTGCAAATTTATCTTCATTTTAGGCCATACTCGTCACAGAACCAATAAAAACGCTGTCGTTGCATGATGACATACCTTGCATCGATCGCTACACATGTCACATGATTGCTATTACCTGGGCAACGAGATCAGCTTATTAAAAACCACTGACCTCTATCAGTAGATTGAAAAATCCATTTTCTAGTCAGAATTAAACTACTGTCAGACTTTACTTATAAGTATTATATATATATGTATATATCACATTTGAACAACGACCAGATTTTCGTACAAGGATGATATATCGTGTTTGTGAAGAAAATGACGCAGCAGTTCTGTCATGGAAATATTTCAAAGTCACAGTAACACAACCTGTACTAAAATGTAATGTCAAATGAAGCGTTTCATTTCCCCGCTACGTTTTAACCATAGGATAGCATCTCACTGATCCAGAAATCAAGAAGTGCGTCAGGTAACAACCAGACCAGACAAACTGTAGCTGGTCCCGTGACTCAACCAGTGCATAAGGTAGGTAAATTTTTAATCAGACCTGAGACTATAAGCGCTATGTGTCGTTAGATTTATCCAGCCTCCATGTTTGCTCTTGTCAATAAACTGTTGACACCGGTTGCCGATGCAGTTGCAGCCCTTTATAGATCTAATTAACAGTTACTAAAAGCAAAGTTATAAAACCACTTTTTTCCATCATCTCAGATATGTTATATATCCACAGAAATAGTTAAATATTGAGTATTTATTCAAATCTATTCCGATTTTCCAGACTAGTAAACTGTGAATCTGTTTTCGTGTCTCTTTTTCCTACGATGTTAGTGATGTCTGCTGACATATATATATATATATATATATATATATATATATATATATATATATATATATATGTGTGTGTGTGTGTGTGTGTGTGTGTGTGTGTGTGTGTGTACATTTTCTTTCCCAGTTTCAAATCCAGCAAAGAGCCTTTTCCCCTTCCAAATTACTCATTTTTCAATCAGTTAATTACCATTTTATTCAAATTTAGAAAATATTGTGGTATTATTTGTTAAAGCAGGCCTAAATGTATCACATGTAATGTAAACTGATCACATTACTTATTAAAGAAGAAAATAACTTTCTCTCGTGACTCCTGGATACTTTCCGATTTCAACTACTTTCGAGCTTATGATTTCCCAACTGGACGATCAAGGGATCCTTCCCAAATTCTGTAGCTTCATTCCTATGTATGTATATTTTATTTCTGTGCGTGTATGTATGTATATAGGTACATACGTACGTACGTATGTATGTATATATGTTTCTAAGGTATATATGAATGGAAGGGCACAGATGGTGTATGTATGTATGTTTCTAAGGTATATGTGAATGGACGGATAGGGATGGCTATATACAAAGATGGATAAATGGATGGATATTAAATATTTTCCCTTCATTTTAGCTAGTAAAAAGTGACACGGTTTTACTTTCCAAGTGCACTGAAGCTTGCCCAAAACCGGAGGAAATTTTGTCATCTATTTTTTTAATTAAACTACCTCTGCGCTCAAGAAAATAGATTTACACAAAGGCGCTTCTCTCTCTCTCTCTCTCTCTCTCTCTCTCTCTCTCTCTCTCTCTCACTCTCTCTCTCTACACGTAAAACCATGGTTGACTATTCTTATATAATACTGGATCAAGACTTCAAACCTTGCGATAATATTAGGGTTGTTTACGTTCTTGCCTTTTGAATATTAGCGGATGTGGAGTGGTGTGAATAAGTGTGTGTTTGTGTGTCTGTGTGATTCAGATTCTTAACGTTGCTTTAAAAAAAATTCAGTCATATCGCTACGATGTCTGCAGTTTGGCAGTTTATAGTGATGTCTAGCACTGGGGCATCATACTGCAGACATGTAGCATCATGTCCCACCCAGTCATATTATTCTAACACCAGGCGACCAGTCCTAACACTAACCTCTTAATGCTGAGCACCAAGCGAGGCAGATGCCAATACCATTTTTTTTATAAGTCTTTGGTATGACTCGGCCGGGGCTCGAACCCGCTACCTCCCGCGTGATGAATTAAAAGAATACAAGGTTTTCTGGGTAGTACTATTTTAACTATAAAGAAAAATCAAAACAAAACAAATGCATAGACAGCTATCAAGTGAAAAAGGCGCTTTAAATAGACAAACATATAGATACTGAACTCTTTGTATTGCAAATAAAATGCCATTAATTAAGTTAGTTGGTTTAACGACACTTTTAACACATTATTAATTATAATGCTGAGAAAATGGGAGATAAATATTTTTTTCCCAAGGACAAACCGAGGCAGCCGATCCAGGACGATCTGAGTGTGTATCGAAAACGTGACATATGGATGTCAAATTCGACACTCTACCAACTGAGCTACCTCGACTCCGTTGATATATATTACAGCTGACTGGATACTGACACTGAGATACATATCTTAAATTTAGAACCCAAACAACTTTGGCTGGGTATATGCCATTGTTTTGTCGACTCCTTGTACTAAATTTTGAACTGGAAGTTGACCAATAAATTTTCACACTGCTGTATTTACTGGAACAACATAAGAGGATCATCATTTTAGTTTGCACATATTAACTCATTCGGTTGATGTGCTGATTTTAGTGGGTCGCTAGGTCAGTACACTAGAATACTTGGTCATATCACCATTTTTTAATTTGGTTATGACAGTTATTAAAGAAATGTGTACAGTGTTGGACTTAGGCTCGTGCTGGAACCAGTATGCTTCCACTTTCTCCTTGTTGCAAACTTTATAATAGTGAATTTGAACTCGAGAACGTTAAAAGGTTTGCACCGTACCTACTAATTCATGTATCGCCTATAAAAATTGCAAATTGCATTGTGTATCGACAATGAACCGTTGTAAAGGTTTTTGTTTTTCTCAACACATGTACACATTATATATATTCGGGTATTATGCAATGCCAAGACTAAACCTTCCATCTGTCTGCCTCATTTTTAAATAATTTTCATTTATTTTCCGCCTGCTTCCCAATGGTTCCCGTTAGAACTAGGAATGCCCTGTTCTCTGTGTGTGTGTGTGTGTGTGTGTGTGTGTGTGTGTGTGTGTGTGTGTGTGTGTGTGTTGCTGGGGAGACTTGCACAAAATATTAGAAACTATTTTACGTTTGATCATTGAAGCAATTATAAATAACTTGTTGTGTCAAACACGTAAATGGAATATTAAAATGGACATGTTTGTCGTTCTTATAACAGAAACTGTATATATATATGTGTTACATGCTAGAGCACATAACACATCTAATACATTGCGACCTTGCATTGCAGTACATAATCAAGTGGTAATAATGTAGAACATAAGGCAATTATATTCATAGACTTACATATGATGCCATTGGACAAAATTATAGACCTTTATTAGCTTAAAAAAACAAAACAAAAAAAAA
>JAECUM010061307.1:0-21762 GCA_016617855.1 Megalonaias nervosa
TATATATATATATATATATATATATATATAAAATCTTGACCTAATATACAATAGAATTTTCTGTGAAAAAACCAAAGTCTTGAACTCGGACTTTAATAAACATCCAAAAATGATAAAAATCAGATACAAACACTACCATCAATCACGGACAAAGGTCAAACACTCAGTGTATATTAAAAATTAATAACGCCACGTACATCTAACATTTTTCAAAACTCAGCAACACATTTGAGCGGAAATGTATGGTGTTCAGTACTTTTGAATGCATGAGCAACTTTGATAGCATAAGGACAAAATTTGAGTATGTGGTAAGGCTGGTGGTCACAAAACGTCATTGAAGGGGTTCTGGTAATGATCATAGATTGATTGATTTTAAATGTGGATGTCAGCATTTTTGCTCTTGCTTAAAACTCTTGTCCTTGAGGATGGCTGGAAACAGGTATTTTTCTTGGATTGATAAAGATTTAGTGATTGGGCTGTATGGAAAGCAGAACAATATGAGTGGAAATCCATCGAACCTTTTAACGCGTATTATATCTTTATCAGAACATGGGGCATAAAGTTTGCATTAAGAAAAGAGAAGACAAGACAAGAATTATTTATTTCAGTCTACATAGTCCATAAATCTAAATGAAAACATAGATATAAAGTTAAATTATTTTAAACATAAGATCATATATATCTTATGTACTAGTATACAGACACATCTACAAACAATGGACAGGGTCCTTGCATTGTTAAGAATGAAATTATGCAGCACATTTAAGGAGTAGTTTGTTCCATCTACTTATAAAACTAGAATTTCAATGAATGTCATAGTTCCACAGAGATTGCAAGATAAAGTTCTTTCTGTTAGATATTTTTGTCATCATTGAGAACACATACTTTCTAATTACTTCATCAAAACGGAATACGTTATAATTTGCAAACATGTTGGGGCACTTTCCTTCTAGGAAGACTTAATAGAAAACAAAGACTCATATTATAACCAATAACTAGTTTTCTTTTCATACATTCAAGTTTGTCCACAGAGGAGCACAGTACATTGTGAAGCAATAAAATTTTAATAATCAAATTTTGATATTCAATGAATAATTCCTAAATTTACGTAGAAGCATGTTTGTTCGAGTACACAAGAATTGGTAATGTCTCATCATATCTTCATCATCTGACCGATTGGATTTTAAAATGTTACTCAAATACATGCAACTGGTGACATACATAAGAGCATGGCCATATTGTTCACATATCTTTAACAATTCCCTTAAACCTGTCATAGAAGGAAGAGTTCAAGCGTTACGTCTTGCTTGCAGGCCCATATAGTAGTTCCTCAATATCAAGAACACTCACAGCTTCTGCCAAGGCTTTTATAAAGTTTTGGCATGGTTCACTGAGATCACAGGTGTTATAACGTATTAAGGGGCATAGAAATCCTAAGGCTACAACATGATCGCTGGAAACAAACAGGTAAGAAACTGGCTGATGACTTCGCAAAAGGGTTTTTCCCAAACTTTCCTTTCTAAAACATCAATGACCTCTGCTGAATACGAAGCCGCAATTATATCATTTTTGCACAGAGAGTTTCCCAAAATGAAAATGAATCAATCTCCTCCCCCTTGTACATCTTAATGGCCATGCTCGTATGCATGCTTGTTTTAGCAGTAACAGAGGACTACCTACAATTTGTGATAGCGGAAATCGCTGCCAACGAAGTGGTTGTTATGTCCCTCAAGCCGATCCAAGCATGGCGACTGATAAAAACCCCTTTTTATGACGAAACTGAGAAAGAAAAGCACAATCATCAAGTAGAAAAGGGTGATGGTTTGATCGAATTTTTTGCGAGCGCACAAAGCAGTCAAATAATGGAACCCAGAGATGACCGGAAATACTCCCGCGTGTTTTTTTTGGGGGGGGGAGGGCTCGTTTCAAAGGTTGATCGTTTTCCTTGTTATGGTGTATAGTATAGCAGATGATGAAGATAAAATCGAAATGGTCCCTAATTGCCGATTAGATAAGTTTGCATGCAGACACGCTCTTGACGCTGCCTCGGCGGCCGATGATCATGCTGCAATGTGACTATAAGGTATTAAGGAACTCGTGCAGGCTACCCCAAGGCTGTAGGATGCACGTGTTTGTCCCGAGGCTAGTAGATGACTGTCACAAACTGGCCTTTCTGTATGTCTGTTATAATGTTTAAATACATTTTTAGCACTCATGCCGCTTCCTTTCAGTTTGCAGCATTCTGTCTTCTTTCGATTTTCTACGTGTCCTGCTGATTTGTAGAGCGTTCGATATTCTGTTGACCTCATCAATGACAAGGGTAAACCGGTTTTGATAGTATGCATACAGATAAATCGAGGGCTGCTACACGTCTTTGATAGACTTCCTTGGGATTACTTTTGAACTTCTCGTTTACCGCCTGCCCATGGATATAAATCTGGTTTTTGACTCCCAGGTTTTTGACTCCCGTAATTGTCGCGGACACTTTTCCAATAAGTGGGTTGTAGTGGATAGGGTCGTCGTCATGCTCTTCTCCGACGTGTTTAGAATTCTTTTCCAGACGGAGTTGCTCTAATCCGCCACTATCCTGCGGTGCCGCATCACTCTTGTGTACAAGATAGCCACTTACCCAATTTCGCAGTGTTTGGGTCACGACGTTGAACTCAGTAGAGATCCCGTTGATGGTGTAACTCGCCCCTATGTCAAGGCTATGGATCACCCTGGCGTAATCTTTAAACGTCAGCTCAGATGTGAGGCAGTCGGAGATACAAGACTGATAGTATAGTATGTGGCCATTCCGTTAGCTAAATATCCTTAAAGACGTGCCAGACCACTGCGTTGTCGATGCCGACCATCTCATTGTCCTCTTACTTGACACTTATCTTTTAACATTGGCGCTGTCAAGGTTTACCATGATTGTCCGATTGTTGTCAGAAGATGTTACTATGCTGGTGCTCAAAGCATTTGTGAATACCGGGCACAATGACATCATTGCTACCGAAGTTGGGAACTCTAACAATAAGCAGCTGGTTTTAGCCTATGCTGCTTGGGTCATTACTCACGACGACTGTGCTCCGAGTTCCCTTTACATCATGCGCGCAGTATGGGTCTAGTTTCTTTCCCTATTAAGACAGGCTCTCGACAATAATGGAGATCGCTTGTCCATTCTTTGATACGTTGTTCGAAGAAACCTCGGTTAAAGAAGGGTTTAAATTTGAAATGACTGTCCAGGGAGATGCGGATGTGCCGGTGTCTGACTTTATTTGAAATGACTGTCCAGGGAGATGTAGTCCGAGTTTACTCTGACCCTTGCCACCCCATTTTTGATATTTGGGTGTTTATGTTGGGGTGTAGGGTCAGAGTCCACTGCCTATCGAAAAGTTGGAATTCGCCGACATCATTTGGTGTCAGCATAGGGTAGCCGCTTACTAGCCGGCCTAGCAAATTTTAACGACCTTTCATCGAGATATACCTGCATGAAATCGATAGGAGCATGATTTATTTTCTCAGAAATAGAGAGTGTAGCATTCTTTATATCTTTAATTCGCTGACAGACGAGATGCAACTACAGCGTTGATGAAATTTGACCTGGAACTCGCCATTTGCATTCCGAGTCACATGATTACACAAATCTCGCAACCTACATGTCAATAACATCAGAGGTCCAATAGTCACGTGATATCGACAAGCAATATACTAGCAATATCTGAGAAAATATATCATATTCCTATCGATTTCATGTAGGTATATCTCGATGAAAGGTCGTTAAAGTTTGCTAGGCCGGCTAGTAAGCGGCTACCCTATGCCAACACCAAATGGTGTCGGCGAATTCTAACTTTTCGATGGGCAATGGACTCTAACCCTACACCCCAACATAAATGTCCAAATATAAAAAATGGGGTGGCAAGGTCAGAGGAAACTCGGACTAAGGGAGATGCGGATGTGCCGGTGTCTGACTTTATTTGAAATGACTAAGCAGGGAGATGTGGATGTGCGGGTGTCTGATTTTTTTTGAAATGGCTGTCCAGGGAGATGCGGATGTGCCGGTGTCTGACTTTAATGTGCAGGATGAAGTACTCGAAACTGTACCAGTGATCGGCGGATACAGAGAGCGGAACCCTTCGTGGAAACCATTTGATAACAGTAAAGTATGAAATTAGAAATATAATGGTTGTTGATTTCCTTAAGGCCAATGACGTTAGACAGTCTTCTTTATGTTGACTATATTGTAGAAAACGGTGTACTAAGGCTTTCCGGGTACTTTTATATCAAAGCGGGGTGTTTGATTCCAGACAATATTTCGTGTGCGGTATTAAAGCAAAACGCCTGTGGAAAAACCATCGCTCCGGACATGTGTTGTTTCTAACAATACATGTATTGCTGCCTAAAGACGCAATATCACGCTCACTTTCACCCTTCCGTGATACCGCTCCTTATATCCATATCGAACCGCTCGCCCCCATGTAGGATCAGGCACGTTAACAGCAACTTATTCCCAAGTGTTTTATGTCCACCGCGATTAGATAAACACAACCTGAAGTATTCTTCATGGGAAAAACAGAACCCTGCTACAAGTTATTCCAGTGGGTGGTAAGTCCTACGGGAACACGTGAGCTGTCTCCTGTGTAAAACAACATTAGACTTGATGATGTAAAGACATCATCCATGCACTCTTGATAGGTATTTTAGATGGAAAGCAAATACCACTTACTGAGCTGGTATACGCTATCGTCCTTGAAATTAAGCATTACTTCACACACCTGCAAAAATAAGCGTGCTATGAATCTATGTGGCGAGGTTGCTGTTGTTAACATGGCCAACACGGGCACCAGTCCCGCCGTAAATGCAGTGCCCTTAACGGCTGACAGAATCTCGTCAGCAACCAGACAGACAGGAAACACAAATCATTGGTGCCGCCTGCCAAGCCCGAAATGGATGACGGAATGTTGGCGTAGCTCGCAAAGCAATTTAGCATCGACAAAGTATACAGACCATTGGTGCAGAGTACCTGCACCAAGATAGAGTTGACGCGCAGCATTTCTCATTGGGGTTGAGCGAGAAGGCAATACTGATAGACATCAAGCACTCAGAGCACCAAGAGCACCTTTAGGCAACTCGCGATCACTTAAGGGTACTTGAGCTTTTCTCTGCAGCAGGAACAGTAGCCGAAAGTACCGCATCTTAGGCACGATTGCCACATTTATGCCAGCTTGACTTTTGATAAAACTGAATTTACGATACCATTTAAGTCGGGGTTTGCAGTTATTATCGGAAAAACCGCACAATGCCGCACCGCAGTACTGTCAGAAAAATAAAGTCCGTGGGCCTGTTCCCAGATAACTTGATATCTGAATTTTGGCGAGTGTTGAAGTGAAGAAAGCTATTCTATTTACATTCTAGTGATATTAATGAAACTGGCTTCTTCTTTTGCAATACTGCCGTCTCGTTACCGCTGTCTCGCCAGTAAAACGCGAAGGATGATTAGTGTCGCTTCCATATTGCGCTGCTCATAGAGGAATTACAATGTCGCTATACCCAATTATACCCAAACATCCACGATCCCAAGGACCTCTGAATGGAAACGAATTTTGATGGCCGAAACTTCCTCACGAGCTGAGACTCATCAGAGACTATCTCTCCATAAAAACGTACACGCGCAACGGAAACGCGGTGGATGAAGGTGCAGTGGTGTCACCATCATTTTCAACCCCTTTGCGATTAAAATTGAAATCAATGTTTTCATTCCATTGAAAGAAATTTTATTACCCGACACTCTGCCTGAAAGACTAAAGTGCGTCGGAATTTGCGTATTTGCTGAACAAGGATCAGTACAATTTCTAACATTTATTTAAAGCACTACCAGAAAACTATATCTTCGAAGAATAGTTAAAACTTATCCTCGATGGAGTCGACAATTATATGATCATGAAGAACGAAATACTGTCAAGACCTTGGTTGTAATTGACGATGTGGCAAAAGGCCCATGGAAGAGCTGTAGCTCGCGACAAGACCATAAAAGGTCTTGGTGGAGATCTATAATAAGCTGTGTCTTGACCATGGAAAAATAGGAATCAGGAAGGCAACATAAGCATTGGAACAACAGCTTTCTAACTCGATGATAATACTCAGAGCATCCCAGTCATACGATGCTTTCTTTCAATAAATAATAAAAAACATGCCAAGCCATATTAGCTTTTTCTGCCTGCTTTTAAATACAAACTTGAGAAAAAATATGCTCGCCTCACCGGTTAATGTCTTTATTAGATGTCACTTTCATGTGACACTTTTCTCCCACCGGGCTTTGATGAGTATACACCCAATCCAAGGCTGCTACAGCCAAAGTTGTCAAAAATATGAAGGTGTCATTAAGAACGCAGCAAGTACACATTTAGCTAATGGGCATACTTGAACATTTCTACATAAGCGCCCGCAGAAAAGATTAAAATGATAATTGAGAAAAGGACATTTGCCAGCACTGATCTGACAATCCTAGGACAGTCATCCTTTGGTTTTCGTACTTTGACGCTCCCGGACAGAATTCGTTCAATTTTCTCACGGTCATTTGTTGGGATTGTCGTCTCCACTGACACTTGTTTGAATTCAACGCCCATGAACTTCATAGCACGAAACACAACACAGGGAATTCGGAAAGTAATTTAAACGATACACACATTCACGTGCTTGAATTCAACCCATATCTGAGTTCCTGGAACGAAAGAAACGCTAGGAAATCCCGAGGTAATTCAAACATATATATAGCTGCTACCCATTGAGGATGAAGTGCATGCATGTGTATTTGTAATCAGTTTCGGCTCAAGACTAGCACGCAATCGACTTTCATATCGGATAATGAATTAATAGTGGCTAATACTTGTCCCCGACTAAATAAAAAAGACTTCAGTTTATGTGCAGGGCTCGACTAAACTGCAGGTTGTAAGCTAGTAATTCCATTAATCCAATTTCCAACTTACCTAATGCGACATCTAAGAATTTATTTGCATTAGATCTGTTTAATATTTAACAAAAACTGTCTCAAGTAACCTCAGATTTACATATACCAAAAAGATCTGTAGCAAAACCTTTGCGTGGTGGTCTCCGCCCGCAGAACAAAGAACATTTCAGCTCAAATGTTGTACGCATCCTTGATCAACATTGTCGACCATTATAACATCAGCCTTCTGCTTACGCAGCTGAGACAAGGACCTGGGCATATCAAGGTGCAAAAAGTGGTTTTATACTGATACTATCCCAAAATTTTTAGTTGAAGGCAGCATTTAATATAGAAGATATTTATCGTTCAAGAACTTTGATACACCACCTTAACATGAATGTCACCCTGTCTGACTCTGCTGCTAAAAGCGATACATATGTTCAGTCATTTATAAAGGAAGTAAAATTGACGGATTGCCTTTTGAAAATAGCACGATGATCCAGTCTACTATACTATTAATGGTGTAAGTAATATTCGGCCTTGTGTGACATCACATCTTTTTGTTTTATGCTCTAATTACGTTCACCCTGGATCAAAGTCGAGTATGTTGCTTTGGTCAGAGACCAATATTACTGGTTAAAGTCAGCTTACACCCGACTTTTGGACCCAACAATATTCAATACAGTACCGTACAATGTTCAATTACAGCTAGGGATAGCACGAAAATATGACACTTTTAGCACAGTGACCGCTGCTCTTCTATTCCACATCAAAAGAAACATTTGGATCGATCCACAACGCAAGTACAACAAATCGTAATCACTAATAAGAAGTTGAAAATTAAGAAAAACATAGAGGAATTTAAAGAAACAAATGTATGATACAGTTTTAACTATTAACTAATTTCTACGGGCATTTTACGGAAGATAAATAACGAAATATAAATGGCAAAGTAAATGTCTCTACCAATATTCAAGAGATACATATATTCTTACTAAACATACAGGTATACATATTCAAACACTATCAACTATTAACATACATATATGCATATTCAAACACCATCAACTATTAACATAATTGTATGCATATTGAAACACTATCAAATATTAACATACAGGTATACATATTCAAACACTATCAACTTTTAACATACATGTATGCATATTCAAACGCTATCAGATATTAACATACAGATATGCTTATTCAAGTACTATAAAATCTTAACATGCAGGTATACATATTCAAACACTATCAACTATTGACATACAGGGATACATATTCAAACACTATCAACTATTAACATACAGATACGCATATTCAAACACTATCAACTATTAACGTACATGTATACACATTCAAACACTATCAACTATTAATATACAGATACGCATATTCAAACACTATCAACTATTAACATACATAAATGCATGTTAAAACACTATCAACTATTAACGTACCTGTATACATATTCAAACACTATCAACGGTTAACATACAAATATGCATATTTAAACATTATCAACTATTAACATATAGATATGCATATTCAAACACTATCAACTATCAACGTACAGGTATACATATTCAAACACTATCAAGCATTAAAATAGATATACGGTTCTGATAATTTAAACATTATTCAAATGGTGGATACTAGAAATTCATTTCTCTAATCGAAAACAGTCTCCAAACTGCTTGATCAAAGCATCAAAACTTAAAGATGATTTTGGAAGTGTAAAATATGTTCTCAATATAGCCAGAAAGCAAGTAAGTTTTGGATTGTCTGTTGTTCCGTATATCATGATTTTTTTCGTCATCAAACTTGTCTAATGTTAAAATGTTCAAGTAGTCAAACCCACATATGATTAACCCTTTTTTATATTTAAATGCTACATGTATAATTGACTATTTTTATCCTGACATCAACTACATTTATCATCGTCTGACATTTTAGCTTTCTGTAAAAACATTGTGCGCATAAAATCTTTATTATTACTTGGATTGAAATTATTTTAACTTGATATCAATTATATATTCCAGTAATTCGAAATAAATGTTTTATAAACTTTCAATTCAAAGGTTTCAGTTCAGTGCTACAGTTTTAATTCAATCTTATTTTATCTTGTAAAACTAAATTACCATCAAGAGTATACGCCCTGTTCTATTCCTAAGTAACAATGATATATAAACATTACAGCTTGTTACAGAATGCTGTTCAAATGCTTCTGTAGCAGTCCCTCCCTCATAATCATCTTCTACCACCCTTGTTGGTTTTTAACATTGTCAAGTATTGCAAATATATTTCTTTCAATGTGTAACATTTTCAACTCATCAATAAAGAATAAAAGTTACCTTCGCTAGATAGTATATGAATTATATTGTGAACACCTCACTTGTACAACGTTTGAAAAAAAATTCTGATACTTGAAATATACGTTAGCCGTAAAAAGAATATGGTGTCCAATGTGTACCTTTTGTGAGTTCTCTCATTTCTCTCCATGCTTCTAAAACATTTTTATGCAAAATTTAATTTACATTGACGTGCGCAAGAGGTAATTGATGTTTGATTTAATGCTAAATTGTTTCATTTACTGTTGTATTCATATTTTAAGTCAATGTAGACAGAAATCTATTTAAGTGTTTTTGTAACCTTAGAATATTTTCATTCGTCAAGCAAATTCTTATGTATTAAAATCATTAAACTACATTGCTCATACTTTTGAGACATAATACACATCTTCAATTTTGATTCTA
Source organism: Megalonaias nervosa (assembly GCA_016617855.1). Classification (NCBI taxonomy): domain Eukaryota; kingdom Metazoa; phylum Mollusca; class Bivalvia; order Unionida; family Unionidae; genus Megalonaias; species Megalonaias nervosa. Next base: position 9,688 of record JAECUM010061307.1, read on the forward strand.
CCGGAATTCCATACCTATCTAAAACAAAAAAAAAAAAAAAAAAGAGAAACCACAGCACAAAATTACATCTTTTAGAGGCTGGGTTGGTCTGGTAAAGATTTAAACAAAATGTCCAAAAGTTTGACAATATTTATGATTTATTATAATTTAATAACTGTAATTTTATCTAAAAATTATGTTTTCCTCGTTTTCCTACATCTGAGGAAAGATTATGTTTTTATTACCTATCCTGAATTAAGTTCCAAATATAATAAATCAAGTAAATAGAAAAATGGTTATAACTGCACGGCATCATTTCTACCTGCTGATTGTGATTTCAGTCATTTTGTATTTCAATATCTACACCAAATCCGACGTAGCAAGTGATAAATCATAGGAAAGTCTTGGACGTTGAGATGTTTTCCCTTGGAAAAGTGGATTTATTACAAGTGCAAGCGCATTGTACAAAATTGAAAATATTTATTCAAGCATATGACAGAACTTAAGTTCCAAACAGTCCACAGCGAATAATAGGTAATCCAAGCATTTTATTTACTCGGCAGTTTATATCAAATGTTAGACAACAATTGTAATGTAATTCATGAGACTGAAAAATATTATATTATTTTGCATTTTTATACATCAGTCTCCTTCATAGACGAATACATTTGTAGACTGGTTGTGATATAATTCTAGTGCGAGTTTTAATAATAGTGGCAAGTAATTTAATCAATGTTGGCACAGTTTGACATCTTTGCTTGTCAAGTTAAGTAAGTTCTGGATAATTAACCTACCCTTCATGTGCAATGTGAAATTCAGCTCATGGAGAAAAGAAAAGAATACTGGATTTTCTCCAGAACTTTCTTAAGTGGCAATTAATCGTGGAATAAACAGGAAGTGAAGCAATCCATCTGCAAGGAAATAACATCATGTCAGCAGCAAGTAAACTCTAGACTTTTCATACTCAATATTGTTAATTGTATTCATGGAGATTTTAAGGTCAACAAAATTTATACGTGTTCCCCACAATCTGACTTACATATGAATGACAAATATATATAAAACCAGTCAACAATTCCAAACACATCAGTACTGTAGTCTGATCTCCGATACAACTACCACGCAGACAAATGAAGTATTAATCTGAAGCATTGATTACAGTAAAGAGAAAGCGAGGCATTCTTCGAGAGTGGTATTATATGCCATTAAAGTTAATTAAGGAGAACAAACTCAATATAATCTTGGCACTCCAACAAATGTAAGACATGCAAAAGAGCAATTTCAAACATCCTAAATCTATTCCTGTCAGTCTGATTATCGAATTAATCTTTCATCGTGGTATTCTGAGACTATATTGGTAATGAAACATTCGAAAAATAAATGAAAACTCAGTGATACGATAGCATTAACAATTGCTTTGGTAGTCTTAACTTGCCTTACTGCCATTCTCAAGTTAGCAATTACACTAGCATCTGTAACTGTCTTGCTGTCATTCTCAAGTTAACAAATTGTTTGTAAATCTTAACTGACTTAGTGTTATTCTCACGTTAACTTATTCTTTGGAAATCTTAACTTCCTTACTGTTTCTGATTGAATAATGGCTACATAAGTATGAACATTCTCAGCTGATATTCAAGCAATGAAACATATATTGGAACACTTTTCGGATTACAAAAATGTCAGAACAAACAATGTCATATTAAAATATAGACATTTTATTACTTCAGTGACTGCATGGTATGTTAGTAACTTTTCTATTACCTGTAGTCCAGTAATCATTTAAAGGATTACTCAAGTTTTAGTTGTGCATTTGTTTGTAGGTTTACTTGTCATGTACTAGAAGAGCTTAGACTCTAGTCTGCTGTCACGAAACTTTACACACACGTGCATCAAAATGGTCTGGTACTCCCGGTGTTCCTAAATGAAAATGGTGGTACCACTCTGACAGCCAATATGGCCGCCACATCAGTCATTTTGAAGCTCTTGTTATCACTATTCCTTCTGACTGGATGGTGATATCAACACGGAGTTTTCACTAAAATGACTTCTTATGATGTGATATCTACTAGTTTTAAATGAACATTCTGCCAATCTAAAGTCATATCAACATGGGCTTTCCATTAAAAGACATCTTACGATGTCGTGTTGGTTCTAAGCTGTGTCGATTTGGTTCTAGATGAAACAGTTGATAACCTGACATACAATATATCCACCACAAATTTGAAATTCTTGTTATTGCTGAAGAATAATATTATCAGACGTGGATTAAACACTCAGCAGCTTAAGTTAAAAGGAAGAAATGGTCTTATTCCTGAACATTCTTTTTGACCAGTAGAGTGCCTAAGCTAGTTGAATACAGGGCTTTAAGACCCACTGTCTTATACATAGCCTACCTCAAACAGACATCTAGACATGAGCCAATGAAACTGTCCTTAAACCTTAGTCAGCAGATTCATACATTTAAAACAGAATAGTTTAGGATCAATAAGTTTATCAATGTACAGGGGTTGTAAGCTGACAGGAATGCTCAGAATTTTAAATTTTTGTTTTCCAAAACTCCAATCCAAATTTAATGAATTTTAGTTCTGATGACTTGCAATTTTTCATGCCAAGTTACTACTCTTCTATATTTTACTCCTTAAACTCTTGCGGAATTCCACTTAAGTCATTATTTCAATTCATTTCAAGAACAAATCAGCAACATTCTTCTCGTGTCGAATATAGTGTCTAGCAGCCAAAAAGAGTACTCAAGTGTGAGCCAGAAACTTGATTTTCCCCTATTGAACGCTTCATCACCCCAACCCTTCACAAACAATCAACCGTTACGTCTTATTGTCTTCGTCCCTGTCAAAAGTAAATCCACGTTCATCATAAAGCTTATGATGAAAGAAATAAGAAATCCGAAGCAAATATTACCAAAGGACAGCCGTCAATCAGTAGTACCATAAATATCATTTTTGCCTGCATCGTCGTCATCATCCCCTCCCCCTCCGTATTTTTCATCTGACTTATTGTGTGTTGGTAAAAGTTGCCAGGTTAACATCAGCTTTTTGTTGTAATAATATTTGCATAAATAGTATGACTATCTGTGTTATTGATACGGTAATAATATTCACATAAATTGTATGACTATCTGTGTTATTGATACGGTAATAATATTTACATAAATAGTATGACTATCTGTGTTATTGATACGGTAATAATATTTACATAAATAGTATGACTATCTGTGTTATTGATACGGTAATCAATAGCGTATATAGTCCTTGAAGAGAAATGGAAATTAACAAAAAGCGGGAATTATGCCAATACTCCTACTACGTGTCTTTTAAAGTTTGCATATTCGATAGACTGAGTATTCTAGGTCATTCCATTTTCACAGTTGAAGCATTTCCAACATAAATATTGTTCAAGTGTTTTACTGTTTGACTGGACTTCAATTTTTAACATCTATTTTTGTCATTACATTTGCGAAAACATAATCTTAAAAGGTTGATGTTAGTTATCTTGTTAAGTAATAGTCTAATTAGTATTTTCTTCCAATAATGTTTCATGTCAGACTTTTTCATTTGTTTCAGACAGGCTATGTTGTAGTAGTTCCTAACACATTAATGTTGACTGATTTCACTTTCTTTCAGTTCGCTATGGTTACTGGTATGAATTGCCTCCTTACCAGTCAACGGCATTCAAGGAAGGATATCGTCGCATCAATGATGTTTGTAAAAGTAAGTTGATTTCATCTAAATATTCTCCATGGCTTGGAGAAATGTGATTAGCATTATCTTGAGTAAAGTATGTAGACGCTAATTTGCATATTTAAAATTTGGCCTTAGTTTCTAAAATTTAATTATACGCTTGAAGTTCTGATATAAAGCAGATGAAAACCACATAATTTTGTGTTTAGGAAAGGGGTTATCCAAATGCCTTGACAACATGGGGCAATTAAAAAGAGTATTCAAAGTTCCTTCTTAAAATTGAATTTACTTTGTTATTCATTCAACAATCCGAGTTGTTAAAATATTCACTTGTTACCAAAGATAAGGCTGCCAGTTCTGCCACATTTTCCATTTAAGAATATCTTGGTTCCCATTGGGCACATTACGACAGATATGCATCTTGTAACTTGCTGATATGACTGGATGATAACATACCCAAATGACACACCTAAGAGTTGAAAAGCTTTTTCGTCTTCATAGTAAGGGAATTACAAAATACCTTTCGTGTTCTACTAATCCTGACATTGCTTTTGTGAAATATCTTGTAAGAAATTCGGATTGAATTAAGATACATACATTCATTTCTGAGTGTAACAAGTTGGTTTTATTTTAAATGGTTTTGAAATCTAGTTTCAATAAAAATGAAGACGCTTTTATGGTATTGATTCACTTAAACACCCATCAGGTTCTCAGGTATCAACTTGTATTTGCTTAATATTTCTTGTTTACGTTTTCCTTTAGCATCTTCTTGGAGACTTTTTGATCAATGTAGAATGATTCTTGAACAGAAAAGAACGCGTTTTATTGAATTCAGCTTCGATGCTATTGAATAAGAATATAAAACTGAAAGGCGTGAATCGGCGAGTTCTAAAAATAAAATTGTTAATTAAAATTATGGCTAATTTAATTCTAATGCTTTTCTTTCCCCTGCAATGTGGCTACAATTAAGACTTATGGCATAACGGAGACCTAAAAGTTCATGTTCTGGTAAATTTTTGAATTCCCGGTCCGCTTATTGTCAGTAGCTTTGACTTTCGTATTGATGAGAGATACTCTAAGTAACTATATGTTCCTAATATGTTTGTTTTTTTCATTCAGCAGTTTAAAAGCTGTAATTTGACTGGTGAATATAAAAGTCAGCAGAACATGACCTCGTACTGATTACCTGTCAGGTGTAATTATTGATAAGTAGACCTCAATTAATTTAATTAGAATGCTAAGAAAATAAGTTATAATTTATGTTTTGTTTTATCCAGATATGTTAAAGCAAAATTCGGACTAACATATTTACAGTAACTGTATGATTAAAGAACCGAGGTTAACGTAAGTTTCAGATCCCTATGAAAATAAATGCAATATAAAATCGGATTCACTTAGGTCTTACCTGAATTTAAGATAGAATAGTTGAGTCTGTTGGTAATCTTAGAACAACCTTTTAAGGTTCAGGTAATTCCAAAGATTCAATTCAACGAGTTTCTGAGTACATAAAACAAACATTGCGCTCCATAGGATCGTTTACACTGGAAAAAGAAGGAAGTGAGAAAGTTAACGCAGGGTTTGATTTCTTCATGACTCAGTATTAGGTAGTTCTTCATTGTTCTCCTTTACGTTTCAGTCATGAATCTAAGTTATGTTAATTAGTTAGAAGTTATGTCAAACTACTATTTAGATGCCCGCCATAAGGCGGATCACCTTATGTTATGATGTCCAATCTCTGCCACTTACCAATTTCTGTCTAACTTGAGGTGTTCATAATCTATAGTTACCAATGTCAATGTCGATTTCGGTATTAAAATGTATAAGGTTAAGGACACAGTGACCCCTAAGAAAAATAGTTCCACAAGTTTTCATTACCTATAGGTACTAAACTTTATTGATGGCTTGCGCTTGTTGTACGAAAAAAGGAAATGTATAAATATTAAATGTGAAGGTCATTCTGACTTACTTATTTTGCATAATACTTAAGTTTATCATTATCTACAGAAACCAAACTTTTTGGTGGCTTTCACTTTGAGAAGGAGAAAAACTTATCGTTTTCTTGGTTTAAAAGTTCAAAGTTCAAGGTCATGTGATTGAAAGGATAAAAATGGCTTCCGCATGTTAAGAATTGTTCTACATCTCATACATTGTGTAACCTTGTGGACGGCTTGAACGTCGGATAGGAAGCCTTTTGACTTTTAAATTAAAAGGCCTAAGATGAAAAGTGACTGAAAGAAGAAAAATGGTGTCTGCACTATAATATTACGGTATTTCTACATCACTTGCTTTGTGAATGGCTAATGCCGGGGTAAGGATGAAGCCTACGGATAATAGGATGAACAGATCAACAGTCAAGCTAACTGTGACTAAAGAAAGTAAAGTGGTTTCTGTACAGATATATAAATTATATGCATATAATACTATTAAACTCAATGCAGGTGTATAACATGCCGTTTACGGTACTTGTTTTATTTTCGTGGGTACTTCGAAAAAAGATAGTCTGTAAAAGTAACTGTCCCCAGCTCTTAAGCGAAACATCGTACCCAAATATTAAAAACATCGTACCTAAATATTAAAAACATAGTACCTAAATATTAAAAACATCGTACCTAAATATTAAAAACAGCCATTCCAAATGAATGTATGGCTAGTTTGATCTAACACATTTATTGCTTTATGATCGTGTAAAGATTTGCCCATTCATGCTCATTAATATACATGAAAACTTACAAAAATACGTCTTACGCAAGTGTTCTTATTGGCAGGCTAGAAAACAACATACACTATGCACAGTCATGGCTACGATACTGAAACATATAGTTATGTAATCAAGGAGAACATTTTCTAAATTCTTTTATTTGTGGTACCTTTCACAATGAAGGTACACATATCTGCATAGAGTTTAACATTCTGTTTCCCTAATGTACACGATCGTACTGAACACTTGTGTTTATTGGCATTCCTACCTCATAGGTATATTTCTGTTTCATTACAACAAATCAGTTCGCGAGCTCCAAGTTTGCAAACCAATTTTTATACAGCACCTGTAAGTTTCAGGGTTTTGCAGCACTTCTGTCAGCAACTACCAGTTCATTATGTCCTATTTTCTTTCCTTTGTTCACTCTTTCAGAGTGTGTTGAACTAGAACTGGCTTCAAACCACCAGAGAAAAAAAAAGAGAACAGGAAAATCCCAAATATAAAAACATACATCCTGGAGAGAACATTAATATTTTCTTTTTTTTAGCTTTATATACATGAAGTTATGTTAGTGTACTGCTAAATTCCAATAGGCTTCTGCATTCCACCTTTTCACTATAAAAGTCATCAAAGTACAGTCTGAATCGTGTTGAGGAGGCTTCCACTTCTCCAGTGGATGCCTTAGTATAAGTGATTTAAGTAACGTCAAGTCTGGTTGATGCGTCTTTCATTTATCCAATCGTTGCCTTAGAAAAAAGTCATCAAAATAGAGTTAAGTTTGATTGAATAGGCTTTCATTTATCCAGGAGTTGTCATTGTAAACGCCATCGAAATACAGTCACGTCTGACTGATGAGACTTTTCATTTATCTATTCATTGCCTTAGTTCATGTCATACACGTGCAGTCTAGTCTAGTTGATAAGGTTTTAATTTATCCATTAGTTGCCTTAGTAATCGTCATCAAAGTACATTAGGGTCTGGTTGATGATGATTTCATTTATTCAAATGGGGCCTTAAATAAGTGTTGTCTGCACTTGATGTCATTCACATTTCACCTGATTTACGTAAAACATCAGAAAGCAAAATAATAAAATAAAAAATATTAAAATTCATGATAACGGGTCATAACCGGTACCCACCACCTCCATTTTATTTCTGACGTTTGATTTAAAGCTTTTAGTAACATCAAGTTTGGAAAACCCGATGTTGCAAGGATAATTGGCCAAATTAATTGTTTTGAGAACTTTTTTGGGGAAGTTTCTGAAGGTGACTAAATTATAATTCCTTCCACAGGAATAAATCATGTAAATTTACTCCTAATGAACATAAATTCGTCTAGCTTAAACGTAATGCTGTTATATTTAATTAAATGCTCATTTTCAGTGTTACTTAAAATTAAATTAAAGATTTAACAATAGAAGGAGGAGGGAAGGTTACACATTACAATCAGAACATATAGTATCTTCAAAAAGGTTGAGTTGTTATATGGAACCTTTTGTACTTGTTAAACTCTAATTGTGCCTTTATGTACACATTTATTCGATGTCTTTAGAATGCATTTAGGAATATTTTACTTTACAAGTTTGCTATTTGAAGAAATATGAGGAATCAATAATATTTTCTATGATACAATTGTTTTGTTACCAATCACTTGTAATGTGTCAGACTTACCGGATAGACGTTACATTATGATTTATCAGAGGAAAATGCTCAAAGCTAGATTATGATTTATCAGAGGAAAATGCTCATGAAAATATGTAGTCCTCTAATATCTAGAAACTAAGGAAAAAATTGAAGCCATTAATATTTAAAAAAGCTTTGAATTACATTTCACTTTTAGGGGAGTTTAGGTTGATACAATATTGTCCCGCACTTTAGACCAAAGAACTGTATCAAGATCATAGCAGATGCGAAACAGAGGATTAAGGTTCAGTTCGCTAATATTGTTACGACTCTATGGTCATAAACTAAGTAACAAAGTAGCAAAACCAACAAGTTTTGTAAAACTTAGCAAATAATATAATTATCAAAGTTATAAAATTAAAAATTTAAGATGAACTTACAGTATTATGAATTGAATCCAATATAATCCAAAAAAGTTCTATTCAAAGAATCGAATGTTCCGAATCAATGTCAGATCCTCAAATGCATTGGTTTGCCAACAGTCCTGATGTATGAGACTGGCATTGTCCAGAATTCCCCTGAATAATTTACAATAGTCCAATATTAATATTTAAAGTGTAATAAGCACTTTGTAATTCCAATGAGTAATCCAAACAAATGTTTCCTCTCAAATAATATCTATAAACCACATTAAATACTTCTAAAGACTGATGTTGCAACAAGAAAATATGAAATAAAACTAAAAAGCGTTCAGCTCCACGTATATACATGAATAATGGGTGAAAACGCACGATACTCTACTAGCATTGTGCATTTTTGCAAATATCCCACATCGTAAAAGAACCCACCTGACCTAACCCATCCAAGGGGAAATAACTTAATTCTTCTAAAACCCCACCTGATCCCTCTAGCCAATGAGAAATTACTCAAAAGTTGTCAACAGGTTGTAATATTAATATTATTATTAATGATCACAAACACCCACGTCAACAACTATTTACAGATTCAAAGCAATCTGCACTCTTAATACCTTGGTATATATATATATATATATATATATATATATATATATATATATATATATATATATATATATATATATATATATATATATATATACATACATACATACATACATACATACATACATACATACATACACGCACACACACACACACACACACACACACACACACACACACAAGTACAGTAATGCTGCAGTCGAAATGGTAAATGGTCAGAAAGTACAACTTCATTTGCAATACATTCAATTCATAATGACTAAATAAAAACACGGTTTTCTTCGGCATTAAAGATATCATTGACAACAATGGATTTTGGTTCCATACTTAACGGATGATTCACACTAGCTTTCCAAGATATTAACATCTGATCTTTATAACTTAAGACTCCACCAAGGCAAGTAATCCGGGCTGAAATAAGCTGGTTGTTTACGTGTATGACTCGCATTACGAAATCATGTAATCTATCCGATCAGCTCTTTAAAGGAAAGGGAGTGGCGGGTAAATATATACAATTTAAATTCTCTGCGTGCCGAATATACATAAAATTCATACTTAGTGCACAGCAGTATACGGTTTATCATATCGACAATAAATGAGACAGACTATTTAAAACTTAATTGATAATGGCCTAGTCATTGGGAGACATTTTCATATTTTCTGGACGGAACCTTTTAGTAATATAATTTAGAAGGATTTCGAATAATAGAACCATTTAGAATAAGCTCTATTTCAATACAGCATCACTCTTATCCACAATGCTAGATTTATAAACCAGGTATGAATCAAGATTTTGCAGTTATACATATCAGTGTAATTGTGAGTTTACATATGGTACATTGCTAAGTGTATGTGTCTAGTAGTTGCTATAATTATGAAACTATTTTTCTACCCCACCCACCAAAACTTAAAAATTCCTTTTTTCTTTTCCTTTCCCTTACGTAAATATGTATGTATAGTCCCAATAAAATACACCACGCACATCAATGAAAAGTCCATTATCTCGTACATAGCACGTGCATTGATAAAAATTCAAAACCTAAACACAACGAAAACGTGGTAAGGCAAACTATTATCAAAACCATTTACAAAATAAATGTTCAAATACTTTTATGTTTCAGCTTTCTATTGAACAAGAGAGGGTTTGGCCATTCCTGGACTATTGTTTCGAAAACAATATTTACTCATCGATTAAATGCAGAGAATAGCAAAATATGTCAAAGATAATCAGAAATGTTAAATTAAGTGAATCTAAGAAACGATTCATCGAAGATTTTGTATTGCCCCTTGGAAAAGAAGGGTTTATTGCCAAACTACTTTGATAGCATGCTAACTAGAGAGATGAAATGAAACCATCCACAACTGGAATGGCTTGGACCTCATTAATCAAGGGAGGAAAACTCTGGAAAATAGAATGACTAAAAGCAAGGAAAGACGAATTGTAATCTATTTAACAAAAGATCTCTTTGTCTTGCTATAAGATGAAAGATTACGCGAAGTTCTAATGTAGTTTCCAATACTTTGAAGCGTTTTAAATTTTACTAATACTAATATATAGAATCATTTATCCTTATGGAAAAGTAATGGTGTCTAATCTCAACAAATGTTACTTGTCAAATAAAGACACTTCCAATAAGTTTGATATCTTCCCAATATGACAATGATTACAATCATGCGGGAAATTTTGAAGTTTAAGACCTCTTGTGTAATATTTATGTTCGAAGTTTCATGATAACTGAAAACTAATGTTCTTTTCAAATGAAATGTTAACACATCTTTTGAAGCATGTAAAGTTCCAAAATGTATAATCGGCATATAAGACACTCATTTTCCTCGACGTGTACAAAAACTGGCTTTGAGTACCAGTAACATCGCTGTGTCTGTGAGTCTCTCAAGACTGCAAAGATGTATCCTTAGTTTTCTGTGTATTGCTATGTAGAAATTATATGTTATAAGCTATAATATATTTTTGTGTTCATATTGTCTGACCATATTGTTTCCTAGACCTACCACATTCTGAGATACGAAATATACATGCATATTGACCTTAGTAGATCACAGTAGGTCAGTTGCAGACATTCTGCAGGCATTTATTTGAATTCTCCACATTAATTCAGTTGAAGTTATTTAACCTTAAGCTAGTTATTAATTTGAGGTAATTCAAAATACAAAACAGTCACTTCTGCACACGACGTCTTGATTGCAGCACTCAATGCTTGCATTAATAGATCTATAGATCTATGTAATGAAGACAACCAGCAATATCCTAAGGGGTGTAATTTTTGATTTTTCAGTTTTCACCACAAGTTCGAACATTAATGTCAATAATAGCCCAGGCACTCCGTGATAAGATAATTGATTTATCCTGTACATTTCACAACATTCTTGTCGGCCTTCTGACCATTTTCCTTCTGCCAGCAGATCTCCAGGGACTAACTCTAAGACACAGATCCATATTTGTTGCAGTGAACGTGTCGTTCCAAGATTTTCATCTCAGTCAAGAGAATTTTCTAAAGTATGGGGCTCTTATTGAATTTGACCCGTACTTCAGAATGCCTCATTGCCAATTGATGGAATATTGACAATCACTCATGAATTCTCAGGCAGACAGTTTATATGTCTACGTGGTGTGAAAACGTACCTCTATCTCTGCAGAAAAATACATCACATAAATTGGTCTTCATGTTTTTATCACAGGCAAGGAACTGTTCAAGTACCCCCATACTCTGTTTTTACTACTATGCAAGGTTCCTTCCAATGCATTCAATATTTATGCGCGTACTCTTGCTGTAGTTCCTAATAGTACTCATTTATTACATCCTGCAGAATAATTACATCTTTGGAAGTTTTTAACGAAGTCAAGAATTTGAAGCAATCTGTTGGACTGGGGTAGAAAGAGTAATTTATCCAAAGTTCACAGTTCTTAGTTTCTTTACAATATCATTTAATATATATGGAATGAAAATACATCGGGGTACATAATGACCATTTTTGGTTCGGTTCATATTGTACACACACACACACACACACACACACACACACACACACACACATATAT
>JAECUM010061308.1:0-26625 GCA_016617855.1 Megalonaias nervosa
AGAGAGAGAGAGAGAGAGAGAGAGAGAGAGAGAGAGAGAGAGAGAGGGGGGGGCCTTTGGAATTGTCATATTTAATTAATTTTTTAGAACATTATAATAGATTTAAGAAACAACAACAATAAAGCATTCAATACATTACAGTATGTGTGCCTTGTCACCAAAAAATTTACCGTATATTGTCGACAGGCTGTTGCAACTTTATATTATTGATTATATAAACGCTGTAGATAAATCAGTAGTGTAGTGGGGCACCCTAGCGACAATGGGACTTCTATGTTAAACTATGGGGGTTGTACCTGGCGACAATGGGAATTTAACATGGGAATTTTAACATGGGTGGGACTGTATAGCGTCAAGATTTATAGCGTCAAATGGTACACCTTGGGCCTGTATTGCCTCAGTGGGAATTTAATATAGGGAATTTTAACATGGGTGGGGGGACTATAGACGGACAAGATTTATAGCGTCAAAAGCGCACCCTGGGACGATATAGGGACAATGGGAATTTTGTATAGCGTCAAAAGCACACCCTAGGCCTGTATAGCGTCAGTGGGAATTTAACATGGGAATTTTAACATGGGTGGGACTATAGACGGACAAGATTTATTGCATCACGTTGACCGTAATGTTAAAGTTAGAGGGTTGTACCCTGGAGTCAGTGGGAATTAGCATTACGGGACCCTACTTTGTATCCAGGCGTCAAGATTTTTAGGGTCAAAATTAGAGGGGTTGTACCCTGGCAACAAGATTTATAGCCTCACGTAGACCTCTATGTTAAATTTAGGAGGTTGTACCGTAGCCTCAAGATTTATAACCTCACGTAGACTTTTATGTTAAATTTGGTCGTTTTCACTATGGCCTCAAGATTTATAGCCTCACGGGACCCTACTTTGTACCCTAAGGACAAGGGAAATTGAACATGGGGAAATATTGGGCCTGTCTAGCGACAAAAAAATATTGGGCCTGTCTAGCAACAAAAAAGATTGAGCCTGTATAGCGACAAGAGGAATGGAACAGGTAGGGTCTATTTTTAGCTACAATTTTTGGTCAATTTCTGTTTAAAAACCCTTGTATGTATTTATAGCTACAACCTGTGGAAAACCCAAGTCTATATTTATAGCCTCAAAATTTCTAGCTTCAGTGACGTCACTGAACTGGCTGACCTGAATACTCGATACTGTGTGACGTCACTGAACTGGCTGACCTGAATACGCAATACTATAGGTAGGTAGGCGAAATGAATTGGATATGGATAAAGGGAATTTTATAGGGACAAAGACCAATACACACACAAAAGAAAGGGAGAAAGAAAAAAATCCCAATATCTCCTATCCACACCAACGATCGCGAATGCATAAAACAGACACAAAGACTATACACACCAACGAATGAGTATAATATTTATTTTTATCTTTTTTGCTGATTCAGAAACATTTTTATTTTGATTTTGATTCTGTTTCAAAAATATTTTATTTTTATTTTTATTCTGATTCAGAACTATTTTTATTCTTATTCTGATTCTGATTCAAGATTATAATCTTTCTGATTCTGATTCAGAAATAGTTTTATTTTCATTTTTATTGTTATTCTGAATCAAGATTATAATTATTTTTTATTTCTGATTTTGATTCAAGATTAGAATTATTTTCATTTCTGATTCTGATTCAGAAATATATTTTATTTCTGATTCTGATTTTTGTTTTTATTCTGATTCAGACATATTTTTAGTTTTATTCTGATTCTGATTCAAGATTAAAATAATTTTTATTTTCATTCTGATTCAAGATTATACTATTTTTTTAAAATTTTTATTCTGATTCAGAACTATCTTTATTTTTATTTTGATTCTGATTCAAGATTTTAATATTTATATTTTTTATTTCTGATTCACGCATAAAACATACACATAGACTATCCACACCAACGTACAAGTATGCATAAAACACACACATATACTATCCACACCAACGAATGCGAATGCATAAAACATACCCATATAGACTATCCACACCAACGAATGCGAACGCATAAAACAGACACATATAAACTATCCACACCAGCAAACGAGAACGCATAAAACGCATATCTGCTATCCACACCAACGAATACGATTGCATAAAACAGACACATAGACTATCCACACCAACGGATGCGAATGCATAAAACAGACACATACCTACTATCCACACAGACGGGAAGAGAAGAAAAGCACAAACCATATCTACTATCCACACCAACGTACGCGAACGCATACAAAACACACACCATATCTACTATCCACACCAACGAATGCGAATGCATAAAACACACTCTACTATTTACACCAACGAACGCGAATGCATAAAACAGACACATACCTACTATCCACACAGACGGGAAGAGAAGAAAAGCACAGACCATATCTACTATCCACACCAACGTACGCGAACGCATACAAAAGACACACCATATCTACTATCCACACCAACGTACGCGAACGCATACAAAACACACACCATATCTACTATACACACAAACGAATGCGAATGCATAAAACACACCCATAGACTATCCACACCAACGAACGCGATTGCATAAAACATACACATATAGACTATCCACACCAACGTACGAGAACGCATAAAACACACACATATCTACTATCCACACCAACGAATGCGATTGCATAAAACAGACCCATAGACTATCCACACCAACGAATGCGATTGCATAAAACAGACACTATCTACATCCACACCAACGTACGCGAACGCATACAAAACACACACCATATCTACTATCCACACCAACGAATGCGAATGCATAAAACAGACACTATCTACATCCACACCAACGTACGCGAACGCATACAAAAGACACACCATATCTACTATCCACACCAATGAATGCGAATGCATAAAACACACTATACTATCCACACCAACGGACGAGAATGCATAAAACAGACACATACCTACTATCCACACAGACGGGAAGAGAAGAAAAGCACAGACCATATCTACTATCCACACCAACGTACGCGAACGCATACAAAACACACACCATATCTACTATCCACACCAACGAATGCGAATGCATAAAACATGATTTCTACCAAATCATTGACAGGAGCAAGTCCAGAAGTAGGCCTTGGCCGTGGCTAAGGCTTAAGGCAGTTAAAGCGGATTGCTTCTCGTTCCTGAGTTTGTTTTTTGAAAAAAACAATCACCCAAAGGCCCTTTTCAGGGCCCCTCACTTCTTTCGAAAAGAGATAATATTCGTTTTGCCAAAATCAATTAAAACTCAAAATCCCTTTTATTTTTTTTTAACCCTATGATGTTTGTGTGTGAGTGCACGAGTGTAGGTCCTCATTATTCTAAACAATCAAAACCAAGAGACACTTACGTTTCTTCAGTCTGGTCTATTCTGGTACAAATTTTTACAATTCAATGTTACAACACAACACAACACAACACTTTTTAAAAAAGTTCATAGACTTCTTCTGTCTCTTTTTTCTTCACTCTCTCTGTTTTGTGAATTTCTTCACTGTCACAGTTTTTTCCTCCTCTTCTTCCTCATTTTTTTTTTCTCGTCTTCTTTTCTTTTCTGCTTCTCTTTCTGAACGTGTCGGGGCTCTTCTTTTGCCGAGGGCACCTCTTTTTCTTCTTCCTCCTCCTCCTGCTCCTGTTGTTTCTTAGGGCAGTATGAAGACCAACACTTACGTTTTTTCGTCAAACACTTCTCCTAGAGCGAAAGTAACGAGCGTAGTGAGTAATTTCTGACCACTGCCATTCCAGGAATCGGTCAAGAATGTCAATAAAATCTTCAAATGTAAAAGGTCTAAAGAGGAATATTCGGATGAACGCACATTTGATCCAGAGAAATCTGACTTGTTTGTTGACTTTTGTCAATTTCCTCTTGTGAATTTCTCGACATAAAAGTTCTACAGTCACCCACTGAGATTTTGCTCTGGCAAGTCCCAGCCAAATGTCCTTGTAGATCTTCTCTTGCAATTCGTTTGGTAATCTTTGAAGATTATTTTTTAGATGGGGTTTAAATACTTGTCTAGGGGTTGTCCAACGTTTAACTCCTAGCCAAGCAGCTGGTTTCTTAAACGACTTGGTATGCCCACTTCAATGACGAGGTCCCACTAAAGGTAGGTAGTGACAATCTGGAGACCATCGAGCCTGTTCCAGGTAAGCGGAATCTTTCTGTTCCCACTCGTGAAGTGACAGACAGCAACTGAAGCACTTGACTTTATACCCTCTACCCAAGTAGATAAATCCGGCTCTAGCTAATTCTTCGGGGGTAGGTCCTCCCAGATATTTTGGTCATTTTCCTCGGAAGGTTTGGAATCGACTTTCAAAGTCGCAGTATTCAGGAAATCTCACAGGGAACGAATATTCGTCTTCCACAGGTTGAATTCGATGAGGGTACGGTGAAATATGCAGGAGCTTGCTCAGTTTGGGATGACATCCGTAGGGTGGTAGCCGCATGTTTCATAATGATGACATCCACCATGAAAACCAGTAAAGTGTCCACAATAACGAGTAGCATCGCTTTCGCATCCGCCAGGTTTGACACGCACAGCATCACTTTCCATGGTAGGTATGGTAATAGTAGCTATAGCAAAGTTCCCATGATGTGATACTGAATCACTAAGGTTATAGCGTACGGCATCCCTACCATCGCAAGACACAGCATCGCACTCGAGTTTGCTCTTGCTTGATACTTGCTGTTTGGAAGGATTCATCTTTCTCGCTTGGCAGTGGTAGTCACAATGAACTATCGGTCTTGAATGTGGTCCTTTTCTATAGGCTGGCCAATATCGTCGTGACCGTACGGTAAAGTGAAGCGGTTGGGAAACAGAACTCGCTTCTGGTACACGATTTGATAGACTTTTTCCAAGGGTCGGCTGACGATTTGGTGTGTAGGTAAACGTACAATCTTGTGCGGTTCGTGGGTGGTCACTTTAGAATTTCCATCCTCTTCAGACTGCAAGGCTTCTTTCAAGACGCCAAAGTTCACCAGTCGACTGGTGCGATAATTGAGAGTCAATCCTTTCACTTTGCACTCCGTGTGCACTTCTTCTTGTGGGTCCCGGTATTCGTAGCCGTAATTTTTGGGACCGCCACTTGCAAAACTTAGAATCTTGTTGTCGGGATGCTCGTCTGTCCAAGCTCCTAAACGGTCTCCTTCGATGACAGGGTGAGGTTGACCCAAACGATCGATGTAGATGCAACTGTCCGTGTCAAAATACAGCACACGATCTCCTAACAGTTCTAAAGCTTCGTACAGTTTTAAGCGAGCATGAGCTGTCACGTAAGCCGCAATGATGACATTTCCAAATTCGTCGGCTTCTACAAAGTCCAGTTCTTCTTCGTAATTGACTAAGATCAAGTCCTCACGAAAGACGTCCACGTGTTTGATGTATTTAGTTTGTCGTGAATCAACTGGAAGTAGCGAGAAGGTTCTGTCAAATACTCCGTCTTGGGTAAACACGGTCGTTGTGCCATTTTACCCCACAAGCAATTTAACATTACTTTGGCAAACGATCGCCTTCCTTCGTTTTTCTCGATGTGGTCTAAAATGATGCCTCCTGCTCCCAGTATTTCTCTTTGAATTTCTTTTGGTCTTTGGGAATGTGCACCAGGAAGGATAGCCACGGGCTTCTTGTTTCAGTTTCAAAAAGGCATTCACGTAGTTTGCGAAAATGCCTTTCTGAGTCTCGTCGCCCTTGTGGTATATTTCTGTCCTGGGAAAGTGGTAAATTTCGTACACTTCTAACAGTTGGTATCCCAGGTCCAGAGCTTTAAACAATTCCACGCTGACCCACGTTCCCGTCAAGGCGCGTTTTTCCTGAGTGTGCTGACAAGGTTGGTCTTGGTTGCACGTTTCGGCACAAGTACGGCACAAGGGAAACATCAGTTTCCCTTAGCAATGGTGAGGTAAAACGGGATGGTACAAGTACGTGGGAGGCAAAACTTTACATTTGATCAATCCTTCGTATTGGCGAATGTTGTCCAAGTCGATGTGTTCCGTCAGCAATTGTGGGTGCCCTGCGGGAAAGTGACAATATTTGACCACATACGGATACAGCGAACACACGTCCAAGTATTTGATTTCCTCTCCTTTCTCTTCGTCGGATTGGTACAACAAACAGGTGGCATTCGTCCGTCCTCCGTACAAACTGTCCCATGGGTTCAGTGGGTCCACCAGCTTGTAACTTTCCACGATGCGCTTAAACTTGGGATCGATTTTCAATCGCTGATCGTACTCGTGTTCCCACATTTCTACCACTTGGTATCCCTGCTCTTCTAACTTCAAGCGTCGCTGACAAGTGGCCTGGTACAAGTCTTCCATGGTCCGTTGTAAAAACTGATTTGTCGTGTTACGTTACTGGTAGCAGATGGGACATCCGTGAAATAAGTACCCGTAAAACTCGTAGACGATCTTGGGGTTTTCTAAGTCCCAGCCATCCACCGGATACCTTCCGATGGTCTTTTCGCCTCCTCCGTTGCGAGCATGTTGGATCCATTTGTCTTCCTTGTCGCACAAGTAATGGAGCTAGCGTAGGGCTTTGACCGAGTATTGACGTTTGACAAAATTGGTCGTTTGAGGACTAATGACAGCTAGGGTGTTTTCGGGTATGAATCGTTGGCGGTACACTAAGGAACACGATTTGGCCGTGGTGCAAGCTTATTTCAAAGGATCGATCCCTCCGTGTTCCATGAACAATTCTCGAAATTTTCCACAGTCCACGTCGGAACGACAATATTTTAACATTTCTTCCTGAAAGTCGAAGGGGTCCGAGGCGTGAGTCTGGTACCATGCGTAGAAAGTGTCTCGTTGTTCGGTAAGCGTGTTGTCGGGGTCGTAGTAGTGGGCCTCAGGCAAATGGGGTAGAACGGTGTGTTGATTGGTTTCGGTATTGAAAAAGTGTGGAAAATAGCCTTTGGCCATTTCTGTCATTCCAAACGTTTTAGGCATTCGGCTCAAAGGCATGACCAAGTAACTCATCGAATCTTCAAACTGCACTTGACCCACTTGCATGTAGATGAGTTTGGCTCCGTTCAAAGTCACTTTAGGACGTTCTGTACTTTGTTCCGTGTAGTAACTGAGGAGAAATTGCCCATCGTATCTCGAGAAATTGTGAGCCATCACCATGGCATAGCGATGACAAGCTCCGTAACGTTCGATGTCTTCTTGGTTCCACGTTTTGTCAATAGGGTCTAAGATCCACTGGGCAAAATCGGTCAGCGTGTTCGGTCCCCGAAAGATTTTTTTCATGTCCTCCAGGAATCTTGCTGCAGTGAGGGCAATGAGTAAAGATAGGCTCTTGGATGCACTTCTCGCACGCTCGGTGAGCCACACAGAAATTGAGAATATGAATGCCAGTCTCTTGCATGCATTCGAAATCAAGAAAGATGAAATTGCCTTTCTTCCGGTTATCTTCTTCTTCTTCGTGTTTGGAATGGTATTTTTGAATGTAGCATTGGTGTTCCAAGTCCACGATTTGGCGACAAATGTGACATCGTTTCTTGCCTGAACAGACGTGCGCCTTGGCATTATTGGTACGTATGCCTTGTCCACAAGTAGGGCACAGTCTCAGGAGTTGATAAGCACATTTCTGCTATGAGCCTTGCGTCTTCAGATGTTGTTGGTAACAGGCAGGGCTGACAAAAGTGCGCTGACAAGCTGGACAATGCACTCGTTTTTGTCCTTTGTCCAGACAGGGTTTAGATGTCAAACATCCCTCACATTTCGATCCACAATGCTTGTGTTGCTCTCGATTGTTATAGCCATAGTCACATTTCTCACAGTAATAACTGTATGACAGGAATTCAGTGATACTGGTAATGGCATCAAAATGTTCATCGTGATGATAGACGTGAATGTATTTTCCGTCTTTGAAATTTTTGCCTCGAAACAACAGAGGTCCGCGCACTTCTTGAGGGTGCACTTTCAAGGTGTAGCGTGGAGCCAAGACGTCTTGCAACTTTTGCATTTCAGGAATGCCACAGGATGTGTCTTTGGAAAGGCCTGCTTGCTGTAACAGGAGTTCTGCTTCTCTTCGTTGTTTGGCTCGGTCCGATCGTTGAATAGTTTGCCAGGCTCTTTTCCATTCTGTCGTGTCATCCTTGTCGGCATACGTTCGTCCCACCACGATGGCACGGGCTAAACACATCTTGTCTTGAAGATTGTTCATTTGAACGGGGCTCGTTTTGGTGCTGCGAAGGTCGTCCACCAATAACACCTTTTTGCGTCCTGTCCCTTGGGGAAGAGAAACATGGGTCATGAACAGTGTCGCTTTTCCATCGGTGATGTGAAACTTGTCGTTCGATTGTTGCACGTGTTGAATCTTGTCGATGACTTTGGAAGGTGTCATTTCTGCTGGACTGCTAAACTCGATCCAAACGGGGGACTTCAAACTGTCGTGATGAATGGAAAGTCTCAAGCGAGCGTCTTCTTTGGCTTCACATTGCCGTTTCAGTGTGGTTAACAAAGAATCGGTGATGAACCGTTCTGCTTTCTCCAACGGTACGTGGGACTTGAAATCTTTAAACTTCACCGCGTACGTGTAGGCTGTGGTTCTAAATTTACTGGAGGAGCGTTTGTCCGTCTCTCGAATGTGGTAGTAATTTTCAGGGTTTACTGGTGGTGATGGACTTTGACTTGGTGTAGACTCTCTGGGCCTATATTCTGGCTCACTCATCTCATCTTCAAAATCGCTGGCATGAATTTGAGCCAAGACTTCAGCTACTGTGCGAGGCGATAAATGACGTTTCTGCCTCTTACTTTCTTCTCCTTTCTTTACGAAATGCTGCGATCGTTTCATCTTGACTGCAAAAAGTCAAATGACTACATTTGAAACGCCATGGACACCTATATATCTATGTCAGGCTCAGTGTATATATAAAGGGCTGGTGACTTCCCTCTCAGTATTCATTTCACTCTCAAGCCGATCAGCAGGATGGAAGAACCCATACAGATCAAACTTCTGATTAGAGCTTTGCGAGGTGTGATAAGAAAGTTTTCTTCAGACAAGCCGACGGACTACTCTCCCTCCTTTCGAGATAAAAGTCAAGATACTTGCTATATCTGTCAGAAGAAAGGGCATTGGGCTACAGAATGTCCTGACCGTTAAAAAAGCAAGACCAGTGTCAAAAGAGACAAAAATCAGGATACCTGTTATCATTGTCAAGAGAAAAGGACATTGGTCTTCAGAGTGCCCTAAGAAACAACAGGAGCAGGAGGAGGAGGAAGAAGAAAAAGAGGTGCCCTCGGCAAAAGAAGAGCCCCGACACGTTCAGAAAGAGAGGAGAGAAAAGAAAAGAAGACGAGAACAAAAAATGAGGAAGAAGAGGAGGAAAAAACTGTGACAGTGAAGAAATTCACAAAACAGAGAGAGTGAAGAAAAAAGAGACAGAAGAAGTCTATGAACTTTTTTAAAAAGTGTTGTGTTGTGTTGTGTTGTAACATTGAATTGTAAAAATTTGTACCAGAATAGACCAGACTGAAAAAAACGTAAGTGTCTCTTTGTTTTGATTGTTTAGAATAATGAGGACCTACACTCGTGCACTCACACACAAACATCATAGGGTTAAAAAAAATAAAAGGGATTTTGAGTTTTAATTGATTTTGGCAAAATGAATATTATCTCTTTTCGAAAGAAGTGAGGGGCCCTGAAAAGGGCCTTTGGGTGATTGTTTTTTTCAAAAAACAAACTCAGGAACGAGAAGCAATCCGCTTTAACTGCCTTAAGTCTTAGCCACGGCCAAGGCCTACTTCTGGACTTGCTCCTGTCAATGATTTGGTAGAAATCATGTTTTATGCATTCGCATTCGTTGGTGTGGATAGTAGATATGGTGTGTGTTTTGTATGCGTTCGCGTACGTTGGTGTGGATAGTAGATATGGTCTGTGCTTTTCTTCTCTTCCCGTCTGTGTGGATAGTAGTATGTGTCTGTTTTATGCATTCTCGTCCGTTGGTGTGGATAGTATAGTGTGTTTTATGCATTCGCATTCGTTGGTGTGGATAGTAGATATGGTGTGTGTTTTGCATGCGTTCGCGTACGTTGGTGTGGATGTAGATAGTGTCTGTTTTATGCATTCGCATTCGTTGGTGTGGATAGTAGATATGGTGTGTGTTTTGCATGCGTTCGCGTACGTTGGTGTGGATGTAGATAGTGTCTGTTTTATGCAATCGCATCCGTTGGTGTGGATAGTCTATGGGTGTGTTTTATGCATTCGCATTCGTTGGTGTGGATAGTCTATATGGGTATGTTTTATGCATTCGCATACGTTGGTGTGGATAGTATATGGGTGTGTTTTATGCATTCTCGTACGTTGGTGTGGATAGTCTATGTGTATGTTTAATGTGTGAATCAGAAATACAAAATGTAAATATTATAATCTTGAATCAGAATCAAAATAAAAATAAAGATAGTTCTGAATCAGAATCAGAAATAAAAAATAAATATTATAATCTTGAATCAGAATAAAAATAAAAAATATTTTAATCTTGAATCAGAATAGAAATGATAATAAAAATATTTCTGAATCAGAATCAGAATTAAACTAAAAATATTTCTGAATCAGAATAAAAACAAAAATCAGAACCAGAAATAAAATATATTTCTGAATCAGAATCAGAAATGAAAATTATTCTAATCTTGAATCAAAATCAGAAACAAAAAATAATTATAATCTTGATTCAGAATAACATAAAAAATAAAAATAAAACTGTTTCTGAATCAGAATCAGAAAAATTATAATCTTGAATCAGAAACAGAATAAAAATTAAAACGAAAATATTTCTGAATCAGAATAAAAATAAAAATAAAATGTTTTTGAATCAGAATCAGAATAAAAATAAAAATATTTCTGAATCAGAAAAAAAAAAAAAATATTATACTCATTCGTTGGTGTGGATAGTCTATGCGTCTGTTTTATGCACTCGCATTCGTTGGTGTGAATAGTAAGTATGGTGTTTTATGCATTCGCATTCGTTGGTGTGGAGAGTAGATATGGGTGTGTTTTATGCATTCGCGATCGTTCGTGTGGATAGGAGATATTGGGATTGTTTTCTTTCTCCCTTTCTTCTGTGTGTGCATTGGTCTTTGTCCCTATAAAACTCCCTTTATCCATATCCAATTCATTTCACCTACCTACCTACAGTATCGCGTATTCAGGTCAGCCAGTTCAGTGACGTCACACAGTATCGCGTATTCAGGTCAGCCAGTTCAGTGACGTCACACAGTATCGAGTATTCAGGTCAACCAGTCCAGTGACGTCACTGAAGCTAGAAATTTTGAGGCTATAAATATAGACTTGGGTTTTCCACAGGTTGTAGCTATAAATACATACAAGGGTTTTTAAACAAAAATTGACCAAAAATTGTAGCTAAAAATAGACCCTACCTCTTGTCGCTATACAGGCCCGATATTTTTTGTCGCTAGACAGGCCCAATATTTCCTCATGTTCAATTTTCCTTGTCCTTAGGGTACAAAGTAGGGTCCCGTGAGGCTATAAATCTTGAGACTATAGTGCAAACGACCAAATTTAACATAGAAGTCTACGTGAGGCTATAAATCTTGTCGCCAGGGTACAACCCCTCTAATTTTGACCCTAAAAATCTTGACGCCAGAGTACAAAGTAGGCTCCCATTCTAATTCCCATTGACGCCAGGGTACAATCCCCTAACTTTAACATTACGGTCAACGTGACGCTATAAATCTTGTCCGTCTATAGTTCCACCCATGTTAAAATTCCCATGTTAAATTCCCATTGACGCTATACAGGCCCAGGGTGTGCTTTTGACGCTATACAAAATTCCCATTGTCCCTATATCGTCCCAGGGTGTGCTTTTGACGCTATAAATCTTGTCCGTCTATAGTCCCCCCACCCATGTTAAAATTCCCTATGTTAAATTCCCATTGAGGCAATACAGGCCCAAGGTGTACCATTTGACGCTATAAATCTTGACGCTATACAGTCCCACCCATGTTAAAATTCCCATGTTAAATTCCCATTGTCGCCAGGGTACAACCCCACCCCCCAGTTTAACATAGAAGTCCCATTGTCGCTAGGGTGCCCCACTACACTACTTAAATCCCAAGGAAAGTGTACACATGCCGTTACGACGAACCATTTTCTTGTAGTTTACTTGGTGTAAGTTCAGTTTCAAGGTTTTCATCCAGCCCAGATTCTTTCTCTGTCTCACTCCAGATCTCTGTGTATTTTGTCCCTTATGAATGAGAGGGGAGGAAGGAACGGAAAGCAGAAAGTATTGCGATGAAATTGTGTACCATATTAAATTCATTTAGAAAACGGGAATTATTAATACTTTTTATTGTTATTTTCATACGTCACTAATGATTAATGAGTGGAAATTCATCATTGATCTAGACTCAACAGCACACTGTTGCAAGGATGATTTTATATTTGCGTATTATATATATATATATATATACATATATACATACATACTATATATATATATATATATATATATATATATATATATATATATATATATATATATATATATATATATATATATATATACGTTGACTTTAGGCACTACAAAAACGAGATTATATCGTTAATGTTCACCATTATCATCTTCATTACTCTTAAAGGGATTCTGTATTATTGTGACTATAGAATTTATTAATGCAACTCTTAATATTCTGACTATGTCCATCATGAAAGCTATCCCCAAATCTTCGGCAAATGCAGAGCTGATACTGTTTTCTGACCTTTAACATTATTAGTTTCTAAAGCAGACTCTGCATTTAGTAAGGTGGTGGAAAATATCACATACTATATATAAATTATCGATTAAATACCTGAAATCTCCTTGGACCCAAATTCTAATTATGCAGCATGCTATAACGCGGGTAATGTTTATGGCATTTGTGCAATACACAGCAAGCGCTGAGCTTATCTTAATTGGATGCAGCTTCTCTTGTAACTGGAATTTAATGGATTTATGAATTTAGTTTTGATAAGATAATTTTTTATAGGCTTGCCGCATGTGATAAGAACGATGCCATATTTAGTTAATTATCTGCACATTCATGTTAAATAAAATTATAGCTACATATTCTGTATTTCACCCTCTGACTGATGTACTCTTTGACTGGTATGACTTTCGACTGATGTACTCTTTGACTGGTATGACTTTCGACTGATGTACTCTTTGACTGGTATGACTTTCGAGATTTAATTAGCTATAGTTTATCTTGGAATACATGTACTACAAACACCACACATTATTTATTTCAATCACTCTCTTGTTGGTTGTTTGTCACAGAAATTATATTTTATCAAGTTCCTTTAAGTAGGTACATGGAATTAGAAGAAAGGGTCCTTAAACTTTGGGAAAGCAGATTAACGTCAAGCGAATCATTTGCACATATGCACATTTGCACATTCGATCTATGATTGGATTGGATATATTTTGCATTTATTTGTTTTGTCATGAAAGAGAATTTGATAACCTTAATGATACGACAGACTTCGTTCACAATCTATCCGTGAAAAAAAAAAAGCAAAACAAAACGATTTCAGAAAATGTAGTCTCGCGCATTATTGTTTTCCTATCAAAAGAATGTAGCGTTCTATTGTGGACTTAACATGATGAAAAACGTATCACTCAGGGAAAACCAGATAGACACAGGACTATGTTAACTATTGTCATCTAATTCAAATTGTAAAATAATGACCGATAACTTTCAGATTATACAACATAAACATTATAATACCAGTACATCTGCATATGTACACTTGTATATGACCCGTAGAATTAAATTCGTGGTATTAACAACATGATCAGCCATATTTTCTGCACAAGAGAAGAAACCTTTATTTACTTTTTGTTTCAATTTTTTATTTTTTTTTATTTTTTGGCACTCACAAAGCGTGGCTTCAGTCTGCTGTCTGCAATAGTGAAAAACTCGGCTGAAGATACTGAAAGATGAAAGAAGACAATATCAGGCCCGGCTCTAGGATGTGCGGGGCCCAAGGCAACAAGCGATGAGTGCGGGGCCTCAAGCAAAAAAAAATTGCAATGCGGAGTTGATTTCCGTCAGCAGCGCGGGGCCCCTGAAAGCGCAGGGCCCAAGGCGGTTGCCTCGTTCGCCTTGCCCTAGGGCCGGGCCTGGACAGTATTAAATAAACCTGTCAGAGATTCATAAAGTGCCAGGTATAAAGTAATTTGAAAACATAAGCTTCGAGAGACCATACTTCTTCAAAAAATGACAACAGTCTAGAAAATTCTAATGAGGGGGCATACATGTGTAAACGCTAGGTACCAGAACCCACATGAATCCAATAAATGATGTCATAGTTGTTTACGTAAGATGAACAAGGCAGTCAAAGGAATAGAATAGAACATAGAAATACTGTTTATGACTGTATCACATGGAGATCAACAAGCCAATTACTTAACACTGAGAATCTATTACAGAGTGATCAAAACTAAAGGAAATATAACTAGGCTTCATGGTTGCAGAGGTATGCCGATTACAAACAATTACAAACATACAGCGAAAAATTTGAAGATGGAGGGCAAATTAAACCCTGTAAGAGAGAAGAAGAGAGTTAGAGAGGAAAAAAAAAAAAAAAAGAGAGGAGCGACTTCTCACAAGCATATCGCTATTTTTCACGTATGGTTAACATAGCAGATGGCAACACAAAATGTTTAATTTTTGACAGCTATAGAGATGCATGTAGCCACCCACTTAATGAACTAAAGTTGGAGCAGTTGTGGCTCAGTGGTTAGCGCCGTACGCACGATCGAAGTGGTGCAAGTTCGAATCCTACAACTGGTCCAGCCTTGTCAGCTACCGTGGTATGCCCTTGAGTAATGTATTTTACTCCAATTACCTCGGCACTAAATATCCTACTTGGGTTGCTGTGGCGTAAAGCACCAAACCTAAACAAAATAAAGATTCATTAAAAGGGAATACTAACTATCTCGTATATGACGAAACAGCCCTTAAGATGCATGTGAATTGATCACTACCAAAAACTAGACAGATGAACAGATAAAAACGCAGGTAATTTGATCTTTTGTGTCGTTGGCATATCAAAAGAGTACCCTAATGATTAACGTGCCTTTGGTTTATTATCATTCAAGTGAGGTATACATACAGTTTTGGTTTAAAAGCATAAATTCTAACAAATTATTTTAAGAAAACAAAACTATATTTGTCAAATATTATAATTTAGTATCGCTATATTTTTGCAGTCTCGCTAAATTTATAAACCTTTATGCCGATAAAAGTTATTGGACCACTTGCCATGTTTCTTGTTCTTTTGTTGTTTGGCTTTTTGTTTTTGGTTGTTTTGTTTGGGTTTCTTTTTTTGGGGGGGGGGGGTGTTTCTTTTCTTTTGTAAAATAGGTCACATTAAGATTAAAAGAGCGCTTAATGTAATTTCAACCCTTTTTATGTTTTTCACCGAGTCCTTTTTACATTGTAGAAATAAAGCAAAATGAGCTTGGAATTTTGTTCCGCGTAATGCTCCCATTAGCACGTGTCTTAAGTAATTCTATTTAAGAAACAGATATTGCATTAACTACTTGCTGGAAGCTTCCATAAACGTTGTCTGGAGATACACATGGTAAATGCTTCTATGTACGGCTGAATTTGTTTATTCTTAAGCAGTTATAGAGTCATATTTATTAAGTCCAACAAAATTTTATCTGGATGAGTTGCTAGCTATACCTGATACTTATAAACATACCGACTACTAGAACGCATTGCATGCCTACTACTAGAATGCATTGCAATCTATATTGACCTGTTTATATAAAGCTCAAAGAAACTAACTACTTTTGGCAGACATTGATATTACAAAAGCGTGTTTTATGTTTCCCTTTGCTAACAAGATTGCTTATTAATTCGAGGTTTTATAAATAACCTGGAAAGGTGAATGACGACGATATGACTATATGATGTAACCGTATGTCACCTATATTTCTACTGTGAAAAATGCCACGTAAATCAGGAAGATCAGCTTTTATTATCGAGATTATAATTCAGATCACAGTCAACAAACATCACAATTGTATGGAACCTAATATTTTTTATTTTTCAACAAATTGTATTAATGTAATTACAAGAAAAACATTTTGAATTTTGATTTTTAAGTATCCAGATCTTCATATGCTGCACATTTTAGTGTAGAAACTAGCACGTTATGATATTTGTACCAACATTGTATCATTCATTAACTAAATACTTGTACTAACACTGTATCATTCATTAACTAAGTACTTGTACCAGCATTGTATCATGCATTAACTAAATATTTGTACCAACATTGTATCATTCATGAATTAAATACTTGTACTAACATTGTATCATTCATTAACTAAATACTTGTACCAACATTGTATCATTTATTAACTAAATACTTGAACCAGCATTGTATCATGCATTAACTAAATACTTGTACCAACATTGTATCATTCTTTAACTAAAGAATATTAAAAATAAATTTAGTTCTTCTTTCACTTGTTTAAATATATTTACATGAAGGGGACATTACCTTCTCTGATGCATGAATCGATGCCACAGAAAAATCTTAGTTCTGAAGGAGGGATTTCCTGATTATAATAATATTGTACTTAAAAATAACGTGAATATGGTATGGTATAAATGGTATGGTATGAATGGTTTGGTATGAATAGTATGGTATTAATAGTATGGTATAAATGGTATGGTATGAATAGTATGGTATAAATGGTACGGTACCAATAGCATGGTATAAATGGTACGGTAAGAATAGTATGATATTAATGGTATGGTATGAATAGTATTGTATATATCGTACGGTATGAATAGTATGATATAAATAATATGGTATGAATAGTATGGTATAAATGGTATGGTATGAATAGTATGGTATAAATGGTATGGTACGAATAGTATGGTATAAATGGTACAATATGAAGAATATGATATAAATAGTATGGTATGAATAATATGGTATAAATGTTACGATATGACCAGTATGGTATAAATAGTATGGTATGAATAGCATGGTATGAATAGCATGGGATAAATGGTATGGTATGAATAGTATGGTATGAATAGTATGGTATAAATAGTATGGTATGAATAGAACGGCATAATAAATAATTTCTTGCTATATAGCGGTGATTAAAAATTTCACTCACAAGATGCAAAAGGCAAAACCGATAAGAAAAACCCTTGCAAGGAAATGAAAAAACATGCTCCTAAAAGACAAAAAGGTCAAAATGATAAACTACCTGAAAGGTATACGAAGCAAAACACAAAGGGGAAATAAAGCAAAATTATCGAAATAAGAGGTAAACATTATCGAACAAACCGAACCCTGTAAAAGTCTGAGGACCTCCATCTCTCTCCATCTCCACAGGGCTGCTTATCATCAAAACGCTTCCCAACCGAACGCAGATCCGACACCTCCCTCAAACACAAATAAAGACGAGAGAGAGAGAGAGAGAGAGAGAGAGAGAGAGAGAGAGAGATCCTTTTTGCTGCCATCTGCATTACTTGTATGTAGGTATCAAGATAAAATCACACTTTCCAAATTTCAGTAAGAAAGAAGTTAAGACAAAAAGCAATATAATTTTTTTTTTCTCACTCTAATAAAATCTTTCCTTTGAACTTGAAAATAATGGCGTTTACATACATTTATCATCAATAACCAGGGAGAAACTTTAAGTTGGTTAAAATGCATGAACATTTTGTTACGCCAAAGGTCTATAAAGCAGAGAAATACTGCCGAATATATGGTTCTGTTCCAGACAATATTTATTCCTGCATTAAACATTTAACTTGAGATCTAAATTATTTATCCAGATCTTTTAAACTTTCTTCACTCGCGCTTTGCTAGGCAAAAGTCTGGAGAGTGAGAAAGATACTTCAAAAGCAGGATCTATCAACAAATATAAATTTCCTCTACATAAGATGGTGCTATCAGACACCTAGGAGAGTAATTATCTACTTTGATCTGCTCATTGCATGCTATGCACCTTGATATTTGTGCCATGGTTTGGATGAATAAAAATAAACACACATTAAATCTAAAGTCGGCACCAAGCCTGAAGTGGTGTTACAATTTGTTTCAAACACGGAAGAACTTGGTATTTCCCAAGTGCAGCACATGCAAACAGGAAGTAAAGGGCTTCGTGATTATCCGAAGCCATTCAGTGTAATGAAAATTATTTCATGTACAATTTTTTAGAATAATATATTTCAGTAATTTAGCTCGGATATAATATCTTTCATAAATTAGAGAAATAAAACTCATCAAGAACAAAATACAAAATTCATACTACAATACGATTTCAGTAAGAATGCAGATGTACTTATCAATAAATCACAGATAATATTTTCCCTCGATCGTAATTTATCCAGAGTTCATTCTGAGTTAGATTAAAAATATTTAACAATAAGATTTGTCAGAAATAAATATTTTATAATCTAAAGATTTGTTTGGGTTAAATAAGTATTCACGTTAACATAACATGATTCATTTATGCTTCCTATTAGTTCCAATTATTAAATAAAATACACAATACCAAACGTATGCACGTAATGATGTCCGATAAATGAACACAACAGTATCATACGTATGCATGTGATGATGTCCTATAAATGAAATAAACAGTATCAAATGTATGCATGTGATTACGTCCTATTAATGAACGCACAGTATCAAATGTATGCATGTAATTATGTCCTATAAATGAAATACACAGTATCAAATGTATGCATGTAATGATATTCTATTAATGAACACACAACATCACATGTATGCATGTGATTATGTCCTATAAATAAACACACAGTATCAAATGTATGCATTTAATTATGTCCTATAAATGAACACACAGTATCAAACGTATGCATGTAATGATATCCTGTGAATGAAATACACAGTAGCAATCGTATGCATGTAATTATGTCCTATAAATGAGCACACAGTACCATACGTATGCATGTAATTATGCCATACGTATGCATGTAATTATGTCCTATAAATGAACACACAGTGTCAAATATTTATATATGCATGTAATTATGTTCTATAAATGAACACGTAGTATCAAACGTATGCATACTACTACTACTACTACTACTACTACTACTACTACTACTACTAATAATAATAATAATAATAATAAAAATATATAACTTACAATCTTAGACATTAATTAGCTATGTAATATATTATTTACAAGGAAAACACAGTCAGGTAGTCACAAGATCCTAAACTCAGTTATGGCTAAGGTCCATAACATTACAAATTAAATATGCATAACGCAGTATGCAAATTAAATATAGATAAAGCCATATCAATCATGAAATCAATTTTAAGAAATACTGCAAGCATGTTTTCTAAGAATCTAAAATAAAATTAAACACTTTTATGAAAAATGTATATCATTGATTTTGATACACTGAGTGGCAAATAACAAAATAGGCCTAGATATACAAACCCTTAACTGAAAATAAATAAATGTAAAGAATAGCTATATTTGTTAAGATGATTTGCTTTTGTTCAAAATCTTGCATATACTATCACAGATCAAATATTATTTTTTTTTCTTCCAACGAAAGAACAAAGCAGATGGTGATTAATGAGGCTTTGATTAATTTTTTTTGTTCTTCCTGTACACGAATTGTATTACAGGACAAAATAATTCCAGGACCTTAACAGAAGCAAAAACGTTTCCACCTGTAAGCGAATCCTGCACTAGGGCTCTCCAATAAAGGTTGGTGGGACCCTAATAGAGTAAAAGAACATTGTTAGGGGTGGGTCCTTAATAAAGTAAAAGAACATTGTTAGGGGTGGATCCTTAAAAAAGTAAAAGAGCATTGCTATGGGTAGGTCTCTAATTGAGTAACAGAGCATCGTTAGGAAAGAATGTTCTAACCCCCTTTATTTCTTCAGGGAAATTGTAATTATTGACGGTGAGATTTAGCGGTACTCGTCGTTTAATCATGCTTTAGCAGATATGGCTGTATTTGCATTTTTGCTGGTGCTTGAAAAAAGGCGGATGTTGTATATGAGACAGTAGCCTAATTAGACACTCCCAGCAGTGTGATCACTAATGAATGTGTAATGCATAACGTACATACATTGAAGGACATTAGGTACGGTTGGGAAACAGATCCAACTCCATTTTTTGTATAAGGCCAACGTACAGTAACTCTGATTATCCTGTCAATACTGATGTAACTTGACTCTCGACCTATTCTTCACCTTGTACATATCTGGAATTAATTACAGTTCCATTTTCTTCATATATTGTGACTCTAATGTTATTACATAAACAAGGGAATAGAATAAATTAAAGAACACCATATGTTTATCGATGATATGAAATTTAATATCTTAAAATTCTCATTGCTTTACGTAATGCTTCCGTGACTTGGGTCTAGCAATAATCCTAAAATAAGACTGATAAATCCACTATCTACGTCACATACACATATTTAGCAAAAATACTCTCCTGACAATTGCTGTTTTGGAGTGGAAATCTGATTATCGGAAACATTGATCTTCGTTTAAAAAAGAAGCTAAAAAGTTTTAAATGTTGCTGAAATGAATTTGTCATTAAAAACTGAATGGCGACTGAAAGTATAAGTGTAAAGAAGAATTGCAACAAATGTTTTAGCTTTAACAGAAATCTTACGGAGGTGAGATTTCGATACATATGACAGTCTTCAGTTTTCAAATGGAGTCTCTATCTAGTTAGCTTTCTTTATTTGTTTGTCCTTCTCTATGTTTATCGATCCATTTGTACTTGTTTTGTTTGCGTCTGGCAATGGATACTTACCTGTACCATATATATATATATATATATATATATATATATATATATATATATATATATATATATATATGCCGCTATATATATTATATATATATATATTCTTTGTTTACGACCTTTTACATAATAATGACGACCTTCTTCTTTCATCAGAGCTTGAGGTATTATTACATTTAATATATGGATGTTATATAAAATTAACAATAAATAATTAATATTTATTACAAGAAACTGTTTCATTTTCATCAGTTCCAATTTTGAGAAGTTATATTGTAAATAATGAAACGATACTGGGTACTCAGTTCTACTGTTGTTATACTTAGTACAAGCTGTAACGAAGAGTAACATGTTGTATTAGAATCAGATTATTCATGGGTAATAAAGAGATCTGTGTCACTATCATATATAACTCTCCTTTTCTTGGGAGGAGGTGAAACTGCTTGTGACATATTTGTGTTGTCCATAATATTGATTGTAAAATTACCCCCGTGTATAAAAGACCCTCCAAATACGGACCCTAACGGATAACTATTTGTTAAACTTTCAAATTCACGGATTCTTTGAAAATTTGTTCGTCAGTCTAGGAATATTGCAAGTGCTACAGTGAAATTTGCTTATGGATTAATGTGTTGACGGATAAATGATTCCTTCGTCTGGTAAGTGCATTATTTGTCATTAAATATTGTAGGTATATTTTTTTATTCAACTGGGGCTCAATGGAGATGCTTAACAAAATTAGAATAAAGCATGTTTGACGTAACACATTTCTGGCTGTTACTAAGTTTTCTGTAGTTGTTAAGAGAGTTGAGAGGCTATGAAGTGTATAGGTCTATAGTCTATGTGCATAGATCAGTGTTTTCTGTCATAGTTCATTTCAGACAGCATTGAGAATTTTATCCTATCTGTGTAGCACAGTCAGTTTTCAGGTCAGCTTCATTAAATGTAGCTAACAGTATATAATTTGTTTCACACGAAGTATTTAAAACTAGTTAGGTAGCTTTAGCAACATTTAATGACCCTGACCTGAAAATGTACTGAGCAAGGCCTGCATATAGGATAAAATTGATCATGCTGTGTGGAACGAACTAGCATAATACCAAAAAGCTATACATCGTGTGGGTGTATGTCTTTGTCTCTCTCGAAGTGTTTTTGTATGATGTGTTCTCAAAGATGGAATGACCTTAAGTTCCTATGTCTTTGTAATATAGTTGTTGTTGTTTGATTTTAGAACAACTACGTCAGGCACAGCAGAAGACAACAAGGGTTTCTTTTTTTAAAAGTAGTTCTGAGCGCGTGGACACCTTGACTAAGACGACTGGTCTGAGATGACTAGACTGAGCTAAGAAAAGTAAGGTTAGCAAAACAGATAGATTTCTATGTCGCATGGGTGAGAAATTAATGTCCATCTGAAAACTGAGTGGACAGAAGATGACAGAAGATATTTATCTGTTTTTATCAGCAATTTTTATCCAAACTGTTTTGCAACACCTTTGATTCCATATCTTACTTATAAATTTGTTCCAATTTCTGGCATTCCTGTCTGCAAAATAGTGATTTATGTTTCGTAAGAAATTGAAATAACTGTCATCAATACTAAAGTCTAGCTATCGGTTGATGAAACTGTTGATTTCACGTTAAACATAGAAGAACAAAGAACCGACAGGATAAGAAATGTTTGGTAAAGAATGTCATCTATTTTGGACACGTGTGAGAAAAACAATATAATTAATTAGCTCGTGTACTTCTATACATTTAGACCACCATCATTATATTCTCAACGGGACCGTAATTTATTTGTTTCTTGTATACTTGTTTTTAATTGAAAAATGAAATGGCTAATGCACATCACGTAGTTTGAAAATGGTAGTGCAGGCTATCATTATTTTCTCGTGATGGATATTGCTTTGCCCACTAGAGATTTTGACGTCACACCCCAGTCGTGCGTTTCAATTATGATCTGGCAATTATTCTGCAATAAACCTTTAGTTTTATGAGCAGTTAATGGGCCTGCTTCCCTTCTGGGAGGCTCGCTGTGTAATACACTGGATATAAGATAGATAAACTGACATTTTTCTATTCAAGGACAAGTCATGATGTTTGCAAAACTATCGATTTTGAGAGAACAAAAATCTTTTCAGTTAACGTTGCTGGATTCTGGAGACTGTCATTGATAGAAACGGTAATATTACAGGCGAATTGGAGTGCGCATCAATACATTTACAAAGAGAACGTTATTCCTTATGAGACATATATACTGTATTGGAATATTTAAATAGTTCTGAATATTAATGTGCTGTACACCAGATTCTTTATTAGTGAACAGAAAGTCAGTGAATCTCTCACTTCCATGCACCTCAACACATTTTCTCAGTCTGATTATCTAGTTATTAAATACCTATTTGCATTCACTATTTATCATGCTCTTCAAACACTGGAAAACTCTACTTCCAACACATTTTGGTCTTCAGATCGCTTGCTCTTTAGCGAAGCTTTAATAACAGCGTTCAGTCAAAAATCACTTAGAGCAAACATCAGGGCTAAATGGAGGACGTGGCAGAGTTCTGATGCAGTGACTCTTCGAAAGTCTGTTACTAAAGTGGATTTATGTGGAAGTACGTTGTTTTGGATAAGTTGAATCTGTCTTCATAATTTGTTGTCTGGCTTCATCTGACTTTTGAATGTTCTCCCATAATCTATTCCGTTCTACTGCATCGTTCTTCTCGGTGTGCGTTCGGCCCACAACGATCGCACTGTTTAAGCACACTTGATTTTTTTCTTGGTAATTTGGATGATACTGCGTTTGTTAGTGCAAATTTCATCTACCGATAACACTTTCATGCGTATTCCGCTACCTTTTGAGGTGAAATGTGTGTCATGTGAAGAGTGGATTTCCTTTGGTGTCATTTAGTGTAAGAGGTGATATCAGAAGTTGTCGTCGTCTTTTGGGTTCTTCTTCTGGTTTCTTCTCAGCAAAGTGCCATCGATTTATCTTGTTTCCCAGCTTTGATTTGGCTTAGTTTCTTCACTCTTCGCCTATATACTGAGACAGTTTCTAACCCAAAGAGTATATATTGATTCAGCTTTCAGTATGTGAAGATAGAAGAGTCAAAGCAGACTGCCCTTCTCGTCAGGTATTTATATAGTTCATTCGAAAGTACACCATTTCCAACTTTTCTTCTTCTTCGTCTGCTTCTGTTTCTGAAGAACTCTCACCCTTCTGCTTATCCTCCTGCTGATCTCTTTCTTCTTGGGACACTCTGAAGACCAATGTCCTGTTCTCTTTCTTCTTGGGACACTCTGAAGATCGATTTCCTGTTCTCTTTTTCTTGGGACACTCTGAAGACCGATGTCCTGTTCTCTTTCTTCTTAGGACACTCTAAAGACCAGTGTTCTGTTCTCATTCTTCTTGGGACACTCTGAAGACCGATGTCCTGTTCTCTTTCTTCTTAGGACACTCTGAAGACCAATTTCCTGTTCTCTTTCTTCTTGGGACACTCTGAAGACCGATGTCCTGTTCTCTTTCTGCTTGGGACATTCTGAAGACCAATGTCCTGTTCTCTTTCTTCTTGGGACACTCTGAAGATCGATGTCCTGTTCTCTTTCTTCTTGGGACACTCTGAAGACCAGTGTTCTCTTCTCTTTCTTCTTGGGACACTCTGAAGACCAATGTCCTGTTCTCTTTCTTCTTGGGACACTCTGAAGACCAATGTCCTGTTCTCTTTCTTCTTGGGACACTCTGAAGACCAATGTCCTGTTCTCTTTCTTCTTGGGACACTCTGAAGACCAATGTCCTATTTCCTGACTATAATCAAACGTATCTATACCTTTCAATCTCCTGTCATTAATTTAATTTTCATTGACGTTGTGGACATTCTGGAACCCAATGTCCCTTTTCTCAACAGACATAGCAAGTATCTTGACTTTTACCTTGAGAGGAGCAGTCCGCAGAAGAACCTATACCAGTCCAAAAATTTAAGAAGACTGACAACTAAAAGACACTGAAGAAAACAGCCCAACCAGTGATTTGGCTGTGGTAGTATGTTCTGTTGCAGGCATCTCAGTGGCAGTGAGAGTGGATGTAATGATGATGGAAGGTTTAGGAAGCTGTTGAGCTGAAAAACTGTCAGATAGATTTCTTTTGGTTGTGAAGACTCCTTCAACATGTCCTCTAACCCTGCCCTTTACAATTCTCGTCCTCTTGTTCTTCTTACACTTTCTTGTTTACTCTTGTTGCTTGTGGTGTTGAATAAATACTTCTGCTTCTTTATGACGTTGCAAAAAAATCTCCAACTCATCCTTCCGTCTCTTTTTGAAATCATCCACCATGCTAACGTTGAAGAAAAGGAGGTGAAGGTACTACTATCGTCTCATGCAAACATTATTAACCAATCCTGTCAGCCAAACCTATATATATACTCTATTTTATGTTTAATCCGGAAATCTCATGTATATGGGGAAAATTACCATTACAACATACAGAACAATATAGAAGAGAAGAGAGTATGTGGAGAATCAAGGGTGTCTGATGCAGGTTCTAGTTTACGGATCTACCGTGCGACAAACCTTAAGGTCTACTATAATATAATACACACTATACGGACCTGCCGTGCGACAAACCTTAAGGTCTACTATAGTATAATACACACTATACTGACCTGCCGTGCGACAAACCTTAAAGGTCTACTATAGTATAATACACACTATACGGACCTGCCGTGCGACAAACCTTAAGGTCTACTATAGTATAATACACACTATATTGTTGCGATATATGATTTTGAATATGTGCTACAAAAAAGACTGTGTTGACTTTCTTTTGATTAAAATCTGTCAAGTCCGATTTGATGTGCTTTAGTTAGTTTCTTCCTTCTGTGTGTGTATGTACGGGGTGGGGAGAAAAGGGCAGAAATATTGAAATATTAAGAGGGGGGCTGACTATATTCAAAGTGATATGTTCACTGTCCGATTTTAATGTAACTTTAAACATACAACTGTTATATTATAATATGTGCTTGTATACGAGTTTTATCAAATGGAATCATTCAGCGAAGTAAAAATTGCAATACCTTCATACCCTTGGCTACATGTCACACATCAAAATTGTGTGTGGCTTCCATATTCTCTCTGATCCATTTCTGTATCTGAACATGCCTGTCTGTAATAATAGAGTCCACCTCCACACTGTGGTTCTGCAGTTTTTTATGGCTCTAGAAAGTCCCTCTTTCTCCATGTCATAAATACTCTTCACTTCATTGCTCTGAAGAAAAGAGAAAAAAAATGTGTTGAGCAAAATTAACATTACTTCTGTTCTTGAAATGTGACGTCACCTGTACATAGCTTAAATGTTTTTACCAACATTTTTAAAATGGACTTTTGCATCATTAACATTGAAAAAGTAAGCTCATTTTCTTACATCAGTGTCATATATGAATGCTGACAAGCACATAAAAGTTTGCAATGCCTTTTCTCCTTCTCTTTACTTGCTGGACATTTACTTGACAACCTGTGTAGTAGGTGAAATTTTAGACATGTGTATACTGATCATCGTGGTTTTCACACAGATGAGGATTTCTCATGAATATGTGTATCAATTAAAGTGAATCGTTGCTAAATAATAACTGGTTGACAAGTGCTTGGTCTACCGAGTCAAACGCTTACATAATCATACTGAGCTTAGTTAATGAAACGTCATATATTTCGTTTGCTTGTTTGCTTTTTCTTAAGTATCCTATCAGTCTGACATTGAACAGCAATACTGCATGATGGTGTGTCTAGTCCCTGTAATAAGAGCATGAAAAATGTGTTT
>JAECUM010061311.1:0-15609 GCA_016617855.1 Megalonaias nervosa
GAGAGAGAGAGAGAGAGAGAGAGAGAGAGAGAGAGAGAGAGAGAGAGAGAGAGAGAGAGAGAGAAGCAGAATGAAACATATAATATGATACTACTGACATGATATGTCAAACATTTTGCATACAGTTTGACATAAACACAATAGACAAAAGAACATGACAAAATAAAATACAGTACAAAACATATACTGAGAAGGACTCTATTATCTTTAATTGTTTTCAATTCATTGAAAAATGAATATGTAATTTACTTCCATAACAGCTGCAGCACATCCTTTATTATAAAGTACGGTATCTTGGGTCCTGGACTTTCTCTACACCGAAATACATAGATAAATCATGATGTGATATTCTTCGAAGAAAGAAGATTTGGTTATTTGTATTGATTTGTCATTGTTTATTATCAAAAAAGGCTCAATATTTTATTATGTTTTTATTATTCTAAGTCATGAGAACTGCATTATCCATTGCTCTTTTACTGTTTTTATATTTCCTTCAGATTTATGTATCTGCTAAATACATGTAGCTAAGATATATTCATTTCATTGAAACAGAACATCAAAAAACTAATTTCAATCAGATTCAAGTTTCTCTATCAAAGAAAGCCAGTCTAACTTAAATTGGTACAGCAATGAGTTTTTCAGCTTAAGGTGTTGTCCGCTGGCCCACCTGCTACTTGTTCAACTTTTCCTGCCATATTCTTGTTTATTGAAACCCCCAACTATTATGTGTTCTTAAAGCACTAATAAATACTGTTTCCAGTAACAAGATTATATAGTCCTGTACATAACCTCAGATAACAATTAGCATTTTCTCTTTTAAAAAAATAACTGTAATTACCAAATGGATAATTTCAGTCCGGAAGGTTCCAGATGTTTACAAGATAACAGCCTGGTTATAATTAGGTCTGTTGCTAAAGTTATAATATAGAATATGGAACATATCACGTAGGATAGACATGTTTGAAGTGGAATTCCAATAACCTAGGCCCAGACCCAAATTAGCGTGTTCCCTACTATTAATAATGATCCTAATATTAAACCCAAACACATAGAGAATATTGTACTATTTATGAGTTGTTTACAGCCTTAAAAAGAATCAACGATTCAGATCAAGTAGAAAATGAACTTGCTTTTGGACAACGTCAAATACAATATATAGTATTCAACAGCATATAATAAAATACAAACATAAACAATTCCTAACAAACAATGCAAATTAAGTATAAATAACACCGATAATATACATTGTACAAAATAGATTCAAACAAGAATGGGGAAAAAACACTGATTTCTTGAAGATAGAAATAACAATAAACAAAATAAGCCTCGTAGAATTTGAAACATTTATTGATACTATGACTTTGCACCACTGCACATCAATACAGCATGTCTTGTATAACAGTAAATTTCTCCATTTATAAAACGTAAATGGTTATGTTCCAGTCACAATAGCCAACTACATTAACAGTAGCAGTACACATAACAACATAACGATAAGTTGCCTGTGTTAATTAGATTGGAAAAAAATGAATCTGCTGTCATCTGCATTTCTCATTTCATTTTATCGAAACAAATGAGTCACGGTTTATATATCAAGTAGAGCCGTACGATGACTTGAAATCTTTATAAAATACATAATTTGGGGATATATACATGTGGAGTTAACATTTACAGGTAAGGTAAGGTATGGGGAAGGGACTGTGGATAGGGAAGAGGCGAGTAATGCGGTGATGATCAAAACTCTTTCTGACAAATGTCTGACAACAGTCAAAACTTTATGTACATCTCTGCAATATATTCACACAGAAAATATCTCATTGCACTTATGAGAAAAATACTGGAAATTTAATTTATTGTTCATCAAAGAAATGACTGCTTTCTATTTGATCAATTAATTTTATGATAACTGCACAACAATAAATCCAAACTACATGACCACAAAGGTGGCTTTCAGTTCATGATTGTTTATAAAACAGCACATGACAGTCTCAACAGCCATTTGCAGTGAGATTACTGTTGGTGATTTGTAATGACTTATTAGGTAGATTAATATATCAACTTGGTTGATCTTGTTCTTGGTTAATTTCATAATACATGATATTTTTGCACTGTGTAGCATCAAACAACAGAAACTTATTTTAGAAAGAAAATATATCTCTACTAATTTTGAAATGTAAATTTCATTTCTGAAGATTCAGCAGTTGTTTGTAATTTGTGGTTACGAATTCAGATCTTCGATTGCTTGGGGACAAAAAGGCCATATTTGAAATTATGAAAATGACGTACGTATATTCATGTTGATTTCTACTGGTTCGTTTTAGTTTCATTAAACTGTGTCAGGGTATTTTTGTTTTATTGTTTAAACTTCAGTAGACAAATATTAAAATACTTTCTGGTGTATTTGATTCATGGTTTCCAAGACATCTTATTCAATATTAAGGTCATATTCCATCGGGTATGGTCACCATTGGATGTAACTAACCTTGCTGTTTTCATTATCTTCCTGTCTTAATCTGAATAAGCTTAGTTTAGGTCTAACTAAGCTCCTGCAAGCTTATTCTTTTGCATTTTGTAAGCAAGACGACAAGTTATGTCTTAATAAACCTTCAAGTACGATTTGCTACTTGACTTGAAGGTTAGATTTTCCATTGATAGCAATTCTGATCTCTAAATAGTTTGTCTGAATGAGAAGTTAAACAGTAGTACAATATCTTCCAATGATTATGACATTTTGGTTTTATGGAATTTTTGTTGTCTTATGCATCATGTTGTACTTATTTTAGGCTGGAATTGCATGCCCCATTTTCATACCAGCCGTCCGAGTTTATGAATGTCATTTTGTAATATCTTGGCATCCTGATGGCAACGAGGCAATTTTCCATTACACCTATAAAACCACAGCATTATTTGGTGCAGAGATATGTATGCCAGTTAATGAATGACCTTCAATTTACACAAAGAAGAATTATTATTATTTGCTGATAGTTCAGTACAACAAAACTCAGATGAACAATTACAAGGATTTTTAAGAGCTGATGTCTTTCAAAACTAACAAGACATCAACAAAGTACTGTAACAGTTATAGACTACTGTATTATTCGTTTTTGCAATGAAGTCGTACATAGAAACGTTTAAAATTTTTATTTACTTAAAAATGACCAGCATTTTCTTTCAAGATCCATACTATATCTCACCGAATTTAAAAAAATCAAACTCTCATTACTTTGGCAATAATTATTTGCAGTAATTCAAAAATCAGTTGTAAGCAATTAATGAAGAGGTTGTAAAACACGGTCTAAGCAATGATATATTATAATCAAATCTGTGACATAATAAGGCATGTTATCGAGCAGTTTCCCTGTGGTATTGTTTACACTTGATTTGTACCCAACACTTAGAATCTTGATAATAACAACTTTGATGGATATTGACATGTAGCTAGAAAGCAGCAACCATTTTGTTGGTGTTAATATGTGCTTTGTAAATGTGTGTTTTATGATGCAATTTGAAACTTGTTTTATTGAAGTTAAGATAAGAGAGATAACTCCAAAATAAAGGGGAAATAACTTTACAGTTAGTGAGTAGCCACCTACCTACTCCTTTCAGAATGGGACTATCAGCTCCAAACACTGCATCAGCTGGATGATCTGATAATAGAATTAACAGATATGCTGGAATATTATAGGAAAATATCAGACTTGTACAGAATAAGATAATAAGGCAAATTCCACCCAAACGCTCTAAATGAAAATAGAAGCCTATTATCAAATGTATCAACAAACTGAATAGCACTGATAATGATTTTCTATGTTAAAATAATTAAGTTAAAAATGCCTGTGCTCCCATTTAGACCAAGATGTTAATTCTTACCGGCTAAAGAGTACGTAATTTTATTTTCAATAAAGTTATCTATCTTTCTTAGAAAT
Organism: Megalonaias nervosa; assembly: GCA_016617855.1. Classification (NCBI taxonomy): domain Eukaryota; kingdom Metazoa; phylum Mollusca; class Bivalvia; order Unionida; family Unionidae; genus Megalonaias; species Megalonaias nervosa. Next base: position 3,927 of record JAECUM010061311.1, read on the forward strand.
ACTGTTACTGGAGAACTCTGAAATTTAACAAAAGCTATGCTGTAATCAGATAAATTAAAATGTCTAGATACTGGGGAATCTTTTTGATTACTGATATCCCTCAAGCCCTCTTTTATTGTCGTTTGGAATTCCCTTTTAGTCTCACCTACATATTGTTTACCACATGGAAGTACAGGCATTTCTTACATAATTTATTACTTCCCCTCCTATGATGTTTCAGCACCATTGTCTTTATGCTAGAATATTCCACTCTTCTGAGGAAATCAATACCCTTAGAATGCTTCCTCAGCTTCAGATTGCATCACAAATTAAAAACATTAATTACCAATATGTGTACTGCGATGCCAAATTTAAACATCGCCAATCGTTATCTGGACACATTGGAATCAGTGTCTCTTGAAAAGCCTGCAGAAAAATCTTCGAAAGAAAAGAAGATCGATGGCATCATAAACTGAAGTGCTCTTCGCCTGAGAACTCCACAAAAATCAAAAAGATAATATCCGGACAAATCGGAATTATCGATGAACATTACTCACTGATACTAACAAGAGTAAATACCCCTAGATTGTTTAATGTTATTTCGCAGGAACATTTGTTACCGAGGACCCTTGGAGCAGATGAATGGATTGGAATATACCGACAAATGAACAAACACAATTATTACCTACAGGATTAATGAGTCAAATTAATCTAGAAAATAATTCTTCATATTGGGATGTTACTGAGGAAATCAATATTGACCGATATATGGTGCATGTATAGATACATTTCTAATATAGCCACTTATTTCCTGGTAGATCTCATTGGAAAATACACCCCTACTTATAAAAGGGTCATTGACAAATTACCATATTTACAGTAATGTACAATAGGGTTGACTTATGTATCAGTATACATAACTGATTTCAATTTCTCATCTACGAGATTATCGAATTCCTACCACTACTAGTATTACTTATACAACTACTAGTATTATTAGTATTACTACTAATACTGCTAGTACCGCTACTACTAATCAAAGTAAGAAGAAAAAGCTCCAAAGAAAACTTCAACATCCACTTTCACTATCTAATTTATATATTCCAATCTTCACTATACAAACGAAAAGGATTTTGTAAAACTGTCTCATCCACTATATTGTTTTCAACAATATTTTTGCACGAAAATTCTGTACAAAGAATTTCATATCTTAAAATTTAAAAATAACTAAAGATTGGTTATTTTAATATTAAAACTCAACGATGGAGTTATTTTTTATTTCCATACCAATGGCATTGCTATTTTAATTTTAATTGCATAATAAATTTCATACCCATGAAATGACCCAATTCTTGGCTAAGCAGGCAACACAAAACTGATAATTGAAAAAGCAATTTCTACAAGTATTGGAGAAAAGAAGAACATCAAATCATATAAATTAACAGATAAATGAAATATAGTATCCGTTAGATCCCTGAATGCATAAATAAGTTTTAACTATTCATCTTTTGTGGGTCCCTTTTCATGCCGGAGCAAATTATATTCACAATTATTCCCTCACCAAGAAAATATGTACCTACTCTTTAAGTTACTGTCTTCATCAGCGATAAATCTTAGGAACTCCATTTGTATATATTTGGCTGCAAATTAGTAGTGATAGTAATTCCTACATAAAATGTATCTAATCAGTTAGTAGTATTAGTACTTTTTGCGGATCCAGTAGAATATTGTTGGGACCCAGTTTAGGCATTTACATTGTGCTACCCATAAATGCAGTTTAGAATTCTTTATAATTTTCATATGAACTATGTGTGCACACTGCTACATATTTTGAACAATAATCCTTCGATGGACTGACCCTCTATTGACCAAACAGTAAAGGAGTTCATGTGAAGACCACTTTTTCCTTTCAATTCTGGAGTGTTGAAGCCATACTTGATTCGACCTATAAGATACGTGAGAAAACTTGCCAGTAGCTTCTCGTGGGGCAGTGGTTCTTTCCGGGGTTTTCCCGGGTTCTTTCTCCACCATTAATACTGGCCGCCATGTATAGCCTATCGTGTGCTGAAAAATGACGTTAAGCCCTACAACAACAACAACAACAACAACAACAAAAAGAACCATATTTGATACTATAAAGCAATAACAAGATTTTCAAATTAGCTGCTGTGGTGGACATAATATTTATGAAATTGCTTTTATTTAGGACCAACATAACCCCATAAGAATTCTCCCGGTGGAAATTCCATGTTGATATGACTTCCTGTTTTAGAGGAGTAAGCATAAAATGATTTTCCAGAAGGCTGCCATAGTGACCATATTGGACATCACGTTGGCACCATTTCCATTAAGTAATATCTAGGCATTATAAGACGTCCTACTCTTCTATGAAAATCCCATGCTGATTTTCATAACAATTTGTTCAGAAGATAAGATTTTCAAAATGGCCATACCAGATATCTCAGCAGCAAAATTTTAATTCAGGACCACCCAGACATCATAAGAAGTCACGATCTTCAAGATGGCCACCATGATCCCTTAGATATCAGATCAGTACCAGTTACATTTGGAACCGATTAAACTTTCTCAGCATTCTAGTGAAGACCCCACATAAATATTACTTTCCATTGTTATGTACATTTAATTTTCATTGTTTGTTAGTTTCTGTTTACATTTTTTTATTTCATTATATGCTATTGTAATGTAAAAATTGCACGTTAGACTTAACCTTGTCCGAAAATCACGTTTATTTTCCATATGACCTGAATTATTGATTTTGTTTAAAAACAACTAATACATAGCTAAAATATTCACTATGTGTATGGGTTTAATATCAGGATCGTTATTAATACAAGTAAACATGTTTATTTGGGTCTGGGTCTAGGTTATTGGATTCCCCTACAATTTACCTGGCGTACCTGGCATAGTCCAGGTTATATATTATAAATTTACTAACAGACTGTCTAATTATGACTAACATTTTATACGGTAAACATTAAGAAGTTTCTAGAAAGTTATTTTCCATCAGGTAATAGTGGGTTTTAGAAAATGTTAATTGTGATCAAAAGTAAAGTAGAGGACTATATAACCTTGTCACTGAAAAAATAATTTGTTCTTGCTATAAGATCTTGAGGCAGAATTAGTTGTATTACCGGTGTGTTCAGTACTTAATTAGGGCTGGAATTTATTTCTTCAAATTACTCCATTCAAACGATTTTGCTCTGGAAATAGTGTTCTTACAAATAATATTCTTGGACAGAAACATTCACTCGGACTTTATAATGAATTCAAACCTGGAAATATAGTACTGTGTTTCAACAAAAGACTGTTTGTACAACACCATGATATATGGGACCACAGACACATCAACATTTCCAGAGTTGGATTTTATTGTGATTTCTAATAAAGTTTATTCAAAACCTTTATTATTGTGATTTGTGTCTGCAATTCTATGTTTATTTTGGGATGTAATTTATAATACCGTAATTTCTTCTTTGTTTCATTTTCTTTTTGTATTCTAGGGAAATAAATTATTTGTTGAATTTTAAAAATCTTGTTGCTTTTCACTCTTTTCTGTTACATACTTTAAGAGCATGGACTCATAAAACAATTTAGGAGGAGTAGCAAGATGAAGATTTTCAAGATGGCTACCATGGTTGCCATTTCTGGGCTAAGAGATCTAAAACAAAGCTGTTTGGGGACACAAATGTGGAAGTCTGATGCCAATCATGTTTTTTGTTTATTGAAACTAGTCTTTCTAGTTAAACTTTGGTGGACTCGTTATGGCTAAGCATCACACACCATAGGTCCAGATCATTGATAAAATCCTTCAGAGGTAGTTATTATTGTTTTTTATGTTTAGTCTGACTTATCAATGAGCTACATTTTACTTCAAATGTTAAGATATAATTACTTTGAAATCTGTCTATAAAAAGACACGTGACCATGCATTTTGTCCTTGGTGAAACGTCCTTCATTTCATGATTATCTATGGTTATATATGTAGATGAAATAAAAGACAAGTGAGTTCATCTGTTTTAGATGATGAAAATGACTTCTCATCATTTTTATCTCCATATAAACAGGTTTCAATGTACTACATAAGCGTGTTATGGCCATGTCTGCAAAAACAGATTTCAAAGCACTCAACTAGCAGGTGTTCTTGATATAAAGATACCTACTAATGTAGACTTCACTGTATTTAATGAGAACATGTCCCTGATATTGATGTATCTGTTAAGACAGATTTCGCTGTACTATATATGAAGGTGTTTTTGATATGGACGTGTCTGCTAAGACAGAGTTTATTCTACTCCCCAAGTAGTTGTCATTGATATGGGGGTATCTGCTGTGACAGATTTCATTATATGTGATTATGGAGCAATCATTGTAATAATTTAATCTTACTTGCTTTAGATATAGATGCTTAGTTCAAATTCACGTATCACAGACTTGGAAATATTTATTAATATCTTCACTGACATCCACATCAGAGCACCAAAAAAAATCATATGACCTTAACTTTGGTTTTTTGCATTCTACAGCTGAAAATATCCACAAAATGTGAAAAAGGGGGTGGTGGTTAGATTTCATTCTGATTATGCTAAACGAACTCACAAAACTGCATCACTTGATTTGGAGTATTCTAGATATATGAAAATATCATAGCAATATATATCATTATGCCATACCGAACTTGTTCTTCCTTCTGAATCTGAATAAATCACGTATACAGCTTTACCCTTATAAAACTCGCGCGAGCATGTGATAGCGTGTAGCGAGTTTGCGCTAAGCTTGTTATAATTTTAATTTTAGCAAGTAGTCTAGGTGGAAGCTAGCAGCAAACTAGTAGATGTTCTTTTATAAGAAATTTGAAAATAGCCATGTACGGTTGCTTCCGAGATCTTGCTAAAAAAACCCTGCAGATAAAATATTCCTCTAAAACCTGGATAGGGACAGTGAGAAGTTTGATATATAATGAAATATTTTTATCTATAAAATAATTAATTTGCATATCAAACCAATAATCTTTACAAATTGGGAAAGGTGTTGAAATTCCTTAATATTTTATTTTACCTTTTTATTATTTGTTTATATTAATCACATGGAATTATGCAGGAGTTCTCTGGATGCTGTTATATATTTGCAAGTATTTTATTCACGCAATAAAAACGTTTTTGCAACGTTCATAAATCAGTTTTAAGAAATAATTGATTCATGTATATAGAATAAAACTTATTATCCCAAGTGAAAATGTGACTGAAATTTCCTTGAAATTCACTGAAATGTCCTTATTTTATCAAAATAATGATATTTCAGAAACTTTCACTGAGATTTAGCCAAAATTTCTGGAAATATCAGTGTAATTTTTGGATTGGAATTTCATTGAAATTTCATTTAGACTTTGCCAAATTTCTAAACATATCAGTTATATTTTGTTACATATCAGTCATATTTTGTGATTGTGATTTCGCTGAAATTTCTTTTGAAATATATCAGTGAATAATATTACTTCACTGATATAAAAAATAACCTTCGCTTCATTTTAATATAATGTACTTTTTACTTTTTGTACATTCTGAACGATAGTCTTTCCCGTTTCTGATAGTCTAAATTTATTGTTCATTTTCTTTCTATATTTTGTCTAATGTTTCCTTTCTTCTAAATTAAACTAGATATAACTGCCCTCAAACGAGAAGACCGTTTTCAATTCTAAAGCAAAATTTCTCTTTTCTGATATGTAACAGACCATCACTGTACAGATCTTTCTGAGTGGTCAAAAGTTTTGTACTTGCCAAATGAATCTTCACGTAACAGAAGCTGATGGTAATGAACATGCATTCCAAGCATGGCAACACAAATTTTCGAGTGTGACACTGACACAAGTTTGAATAACGATTTTTAATATGTGTCGAAATGAGAATAACTTGAATGCAAAGTCTATGGGAACGTAATAAGACAATCTGTAAGAAAACCGATTGCCATTTTTAAATCCTTTCCAATACATATTTGAACTGTTTCCAACTTTACAGCAATTTAGGGCGGACATCCTATAGATCACTGATGGGGAAGTGATGATATCGTTACCAGGTACCCATGTCTATGAAAGGTTGTCATATATTTGTGGTGTTCTTTTCATGTCCTACAAGTATAATCATCCTTAATGACGTGAGTGGTATTAACTAATATTTTTATTAGCAAAATATTCTGGTTATGTTAGAAGTTTGAGAAAATCATTGTAATTATATTATAATAAACGTTTGACACGGCTGCTTATTGATCAAGGGCTCATTCAACTGCAAGCGATGACAATAGCAACAGCAGTTTGTACATGAATTCAAACGTCAAGTCTTCAACTTCCGTATCTCGTGTATGTCACACAACAGCTGTATAATTTTGTGTCATTTATACTGAAGTATTACTGTGGTTAATAAAGTGCTATATACTCCGTATCCATTATTTCAATCGCAATATTTTGAAATATCGGTGAAACATTAATGACATTCAGAAAAATATTCTATAGTAACTCAAAAATTTCACTATTTCAGTCCAATTGTAATGGCAATTCATTGGAATTTTGGTGAAAGTTGTGGTCACAGTTTTAGTGAGTTTGTTACTGTCATGAAGTAAGTTGTCATTTTTGTAGGGGTATAATCATTCGATACACACCAAAGTCTTTATGAGCAAGAACCTCAGGCTTGTGCTTAGCATCCCAAAGTCTTTATGAGTACGAAACTCGCTCAAGAATCCAATGTCTTTAGGAGCATGAAACTAAAATGTATGCTTAATATCCTAGTCTTTATGATCATGAAATTCAAGCCTGTGCTCAAGACCCCAAAGACCATATAAGCATAAGACTCCAAAACTGGATATGGTACTTGAAGTAAATTTCATTGAATTTAGCAAGTTGGTGAATTAACGAAATCTAAGAAGATCATGTGTTGTGTATATTTAATTAGCGGTGCTTGTTTTTATCTTTTTATTTCATGATAAGCTGTGAGTTATGTAAAATTGTATTTTATAGCCGACCTAGTCCAAAGTCAAATTCATTGTGTACCTGACCAAAATCATTGATTTTCAAATTCTGTAAACAACTAATACGAAGCTAATATTTCTCTGTGAGTGTGGGTTTAATCTTGGGATCATTACGAATAGAAGTAAACATATTTATCTTGATTTGATTCGAGGACATTATGCTTACTATGTTCTTTATTACAATTGTAACAACAGACCTTCGATTATAAAAAAGGTTTAATCTTGTAAACAATAAGAGTTTTCCCGAATGAAAGTTTCCATTAAGTAATAGTTTTAGTTTGGTAATTGTTTTACAGAATTGGTCGGGTAAATTAATAACTTATTTACTGGTCAAATTTAATACTCCTGTGATAACATCTGGGCAGAAATTATTGTATTGTTGTTTTCAGATTTTGATTTGGAGTTTTTTAAATTATTCTCCTGTGAAAATACAAAGTGCTCTGTTATAATAGTCTTGAACGGTGAGACTTGGAATTATTGTGAAATTCAATTAACATATTATTGGATGATAGTGATTCAACAAAAATCTGTTGGAACATTCAGCTTTTCAGGCCATCACATAACACTCACAGCGTTGGATTTATTTTGAATACTTCAAAGTTTATTAAGAACTTTATTCAGTAGGACTCGTGTTAGAAATTCTAGGATTATTTGGGATTTAATTCGTAATAGAGTACATTATTTTTACAGATACACTTTGTATTGTCGGGGAATAAATCATTTTTTGAATCTTACAAAACTTGTTGGATTTCGCTCTTTTTGTTACATTAAGACCATAAAGGCATAACACTTGAAAAGTTACAAGTCTATTTTCATTCTAGCTGAAGTTGAGGAACGCCAAAATATTCAGATTCTCAAGTATAGTTTAAGCTTATAAGCCCTTATATTGCAATGTTTATAGATGCATACTGTCTAACACTGGCCGTGAAACGCTTGACTCTGTACTGACGATTGATTGCAGTGGATATTCTTCTGCCACTATCATCGACGAGCTATGCTCACACATAAACTGCCGACAGCTCATACAAAACATTGATGTGTACACAACCTGGAATAGACAAATATGGCAGAAACATGTAGAATCAATGAAATTGTCAAAGACTAACCACAAACATGGCAAAACATGCAGAATCAGTTAATCATCATCCTCGACTAACTACAAATATGGCAGAAACATGTAGAATCAATTACATTATCTTGGACTGACCACAACAATGGTAGAAACATGTAGAATCAATTACATGGACTAACCACATTACCAAACATATCAACAATATGTATCCTTAGATATTTTGAGATAAAAGTCACACAAATTGATAGTGTGCTTAGTATAGTATACAAGAAACAATACAATACAAAAATGGCAACTGGATACGTTAGTGATGTTCGGCAGGACGCAAATTATGCATATCTGGATTTGCATGCTTGCATTGTAGCAAAAAATCATTACACCATGAAAAAGAGGTAATCATTTTTCAAATGTGCTAAAGCAAAAATGTGTTCATTGAACATTCGTAAAACAATCGGTCAGGGTATTCGGATCTGCAAGAGTAATATGTATTTACTTTAATCATGATTTATTCAAAAGTTGATTAACTCAGCAAGAAAGTCAGTCAATGACTAAACATGAGTAATTGAATCAAACCTTGAAATTGTACAAACTGATTTTCTGTCAAAATCAAATTAAGAGGCATTGTTAAGGCAGAAAAATGGAGAGGAGAGATATTAAAAATATTAAGTATGTGGAAAGAATACTTATTACTATCATACACCCACCCTATGGTTAGCAACGCATAAAATATAATAACTTATGAAGTGGCCATGCTGAGAACATGTCACTATTTATTCCTTCTTTAATTGCTGCCGTTAATACAATCCAATATCAGCTTTATCAACCAAAGTGGTCACATTTCAGAATGTTGACATTTTAAATTATATGTTGCCCCTTGGTGAAAAGACATGATTAAGAATAGTCTATGTCTTTTTGTATTAACTGTCTATCATTCCATATGCACACCTGTGTATTTTAACATTATTTTGTGCAAATCATATACAAACAGTGCATAAACTTAACCATTTCAATGTTTCATTAGTCTCCCTTAAGAACAACATGATTTCTAATTTATACATGTAAACAACAGAATTTACAGATGCTTTATCCACCTGTCCTTAAAACAAAAAATATATGATCCATTCAAGTTACAACGTTACCTGTAAAAACAATTGTAGCACAGGATAGGTGAACTTCTTCAGGCCAATTTCTGCTTTTTCGGGAAGCTGCGGTATGTCCATACCATACAAAAACTGGATAATGAGTAGCACTTCTCCATAAAGCAGTATGAATGGGGACAGAAACAAACAGACACTGCGACATTTTGGGCATATCCAAATTAAACAAGCCGCTATCAGCAGTACAAAAGTCAGCCCACTGTGAAATGTGATACTCCATACCTGGAATTGAAGCAGGCCACGCTAAAAATATGCCACGTAGGAAAATAGTGCAAAGGTAAATTCTTTTATTTTTAAAATCTTCTCTAGAATGGTGAAAATAACAAGGTTGATCGTTTGAAAGAGATGAAACTAATATTGAGAATATAAAATTGTTTAGCACATTTTGAACCAAATTGTTTTAACGTTTTCAAAATATGTCAAAGCAAGAAAACTGTTAATGGTGGTATAGTATGATTCTAAATCATGAATATTATAAATATTTCTGTAGATTTGATTGGTTTCTGAGTGCCAGAGACTGGCACTTCTAAATGCTAACTTATGTGTCAAGAAAATGAATTAAATGTTCAACGTTGAAACACTGAACTAAACCAATGTCAAAATCTTTCTGTATACTGGCTGAAGTTCCGTGATTGTTACTTCAGCCAGTGTACGGAAGGATTGTGTCATATGATCAACATGTAGTTAAGCCGGTGATTTTAGTCATGATTTCATTCCTGTGATGAAGGCCTTGCAATAAGTTCGAAAGCTAAGGAGCCATGAATTTGTTAGCTACAGAAGGTACTTCTTAGTTTATTCATGTCTGACATGTGCCATCCATGCCAAAATGCTGGCCTAATGGAATATTGTGGAAGATATTCGGGCCAAATACCAAATACCAATTGATGGATTAATTTCGGTTTTTATTTATTTATATGTTAATATGTTCATTACACATATTCCTTTGATTTTTCACAAATCCATCTCCAATGTGTTTCAAAGTACAAAACTTGGTTTATAAAAAATGTTAAAAGCAATATGAGAAAATCAACCTATATTTGGTGTGTATTATTTGTTGATTATATGTTACGTATATTTGTATTTAACATTAATCGAAAACGAATGTTATAATATACCTGACTAGGGGCATTTATTTTATAACAACATAATGCATAGCTAATATTTCTCCCTAAGTATAGGTTAAATATTAGGATCATTATCAATGCAGGTAAATTCTTACTCTTAATATGAATCTATAAGATATTAATATTTCCCACGAGAAAACCTTGTGTACCTAATGTTTGCTATTTATTATAATTTTAATAATAGACCTTATCTTGTTGGCAACTTAGAATGTTTTTGAAATAAATATTTGACCCTCCTCCTGTTTATGTTATTGTGTCGAAGTTTCTAACATAATATTTTACTTGAAAAATTACCCATTCTTGCTTTAAGATCTGAGGTAGAATCGTTCGTATTGTTGTCTTCAGTTTTTATTTGGTTTTATTTATTTCTTGAAAATATTGTTCGCTTGAATAACAAAGTGCTCAATACTATTTTTGCCCATAAACATTCTTTTGGAATTACAATTGCGATAATCTAATAACTGTTAACACATCATCACAATCGAAGCCACAGTCGCGTTAGTACGTTGAAGACTACAGGATCGTCAAGACATTCAGTATTGGAACTTGTTTGGAATACTACTGGAATGTTATGGGGATTCTTCTTTTGGACTTGTAATATAACTACTTTCACTCTGTAATGTAGGGAAATAAATTATTTGTTGACGTTTACAAAACTTGTTGGTGTTCGCTTTTTTCCGTTACTTACTTTAAGACCACAGATTCGTAACAATAAGTAACATTATATTTCTCAGAGTCAATAGTACTTGTAAACTGCTAAAACTCATTAGGAATAAACGGTCTATCCATTTCTCCATTTTCAATGTCATGAATTTTTTCATAGTTCTTTTTTACCAAAACTACAGCTATAAACATATGCCTTTCGTGAAAAACTATTTACATCTCCATTTTCTCTCCCTCTCTTATTAACTGTGTAAATAACTGGTTCATTGTTATTTACATTTTGTTTTAAGTTAGGAAACTATCTTAAATGTACCTGCCCATAATACAAGTGTTGAAGTGCTTTCGCTATACTTAAGTCCACATAGAAAATTTAGGCTAGTAATGTTTAACCCCCAAAATTAGATTTTTTCAGAACTTTATGAATATAACATTGAATGCTTCCCAACAATTCAACAAAAATCAGACTGGTCAACAGCTTAGAGCCATGCACAGATAACTGCAAGTTAGTTACTTTGTTCAAAGGGTACAATTGTTTCTAATTTTGTGTTTCTCCAAAAAGCATATTCATTGGATGGACCCATAATGATCCAAACATGAATACAAATGATTGCCCTTGCATATCTACGCTTGCCTGATTAGAATATACATCAGCA
>JAECUM010061312.1:0-18016 GCA_016617855.1 Megalonaias nervosa
TCTTTTTTCAAGTATTCCTGTTGGAGAGGGTTCATCCTGTATGGGTGTTGTTTCACAGGTTTTGAATCTACAATTTCAACGTCATGAAAAATTTTGTTTGTCCTTGTAGGAATATCCGGAAACAAGTGCTCATATTCGAATAATAACTGTTTAAGTTCACTTCTTTCTTGTTGTTGCAAATGTAAAGGTTTCTGGTCTAGATCTTTCATAATTTCCAATTCCGAAGATTTGTTGTTCCAAGATCAACGGTGTCCAATTGAATTTCTTCACTTAGATCCTCAGTTTGTGGAACAGGTACAACTAAGTTAATTGTATGATTTACTTGGCTATCTCTTTCAATATGCTAGTACTCCATTAATTTATTTAGACCAAAGTACTATCATTATAATTTAACTCATTCATTTTCTTCTTTACTTTGTAAGGGCCATAAAATCTAAATTCAGGAAAATTTTGAAGAATGAGCAAGAGAGAATGAACTCTATTACAAAACTCAAATGTTCTCTCAAGTAAAGTTTTGTGAAACCATAGTTTCACTTTTGACATAAATTGCTGAGTGCCAAATTCAAGCATAAAAAGCTGGAAAATTCCAGACATGAAATTTGACCTTTGACCTGATTGGACAGATTTGGGAAGGCCAAATTTAGTAAAAAGCCTTATCAAAGCTTTTACTATAATATTCCTCAAAGGAATTGCCTCTGGGAATTTTGTTGACGCACACATAATGGTCAACAAATATTGGTTGCCTGACTTGGTCTTAGGTAAGGGACCAACACAATCTACCATAATTCTGCAAAATGGTTCGTCAAATGCAGGAATTGGTTGCAAATGAGCCTTAGGTATTTTCTGATTGGGTTTTCCTACTATTTGACAAGTATGACAAGATCTACAAAATTTACAAACATCACTTTTGATTTTTGGCCAGTAAAAGTGAGTCAAGATCTTGTATAAGTTTTATTTATCCCTAAATGACCAGCCAGAGGAGTTTCATGGGCCAAACTAAGTATTTCCTGTCTGTAAGATTTTGGAACTACAATCTGATAGTTCACTGACCATTCGTCATTAGCAGGTACCTCGGGAGGTCTCCATTTTCTCATAAGAATTCCATTTTTAATGAAATAACAGACAGGTACTTCAGTGGCTTCAGTTTCACTAATGGCCCTCTGAAACAAACAGGAGATCTCATGATCTTTTTCCTGTTCGACGACAAGTGATTGTCGTTTATCAACCTGATTAGATAAAAGAGAATGAGTATTTAAAAGAGGATCACTGTGTTCAATACCTTTCGACTGATCCAAATTAGAAGTGAAAGTGACCTCATCAAAAGCCTGACCAATACATGTGTCAGCTAAAGGAATATTTTCCTTATCAAAATCATTCTCAAGAGCTTTCTTTGACATAGCTCTGGCAACTGCACAAGCTGGATATAACTCAGGGTATTCTTTTTCAGTAGGATCAACTTTCTGATCCAAAGAAGGCTTGTCAGTTACAAGTGGATTAACCACAACCTTGTCTCCAGCTAGGTCGTTGCCTAGCAACAAATGAATGCCCTCAACGGCTAAAGTAGACACTCTTCCGACTGTCACAGGTCCTGAAACTAAGTCTGATGACAAATTTACAGAATGGAGAGGAACAGTAACAAAGCCGCACTCTACTCCCTGAATGAGAACACTCTCATTAGAACAGGACTTCTCAGAAAAAGGCAAAGTACCTGATAATAAAAGACTCTGAGAAGCTCCTGTATCCCTTAAAATTTTAATAGGGATAGGATTGGCCAAATCACCCAAGAGTGATATAGAACCCTTCGACATGAATGGTTCATAATTCTCCATAATAAAATCAGACTGGGGTTTATTAGACCCAACAAATGTATTGCTTTCAATACATGACCGTGACCTTGACCTCTTAGAAATAAGAGCATTTGGGATAGGTCTATCTTGATTCTGATGCCTATATTTCAATTTGAAGCAATCAGAAATGACGTGTCCTTTTTTCTTGCAATAGGTACACATAGGAATAGACAAGGATTTTGAATCAAGTTTATCAGAAGCTTGATTTTTAGAAGTTGTACCAGATTGATTTTTAGAAGGAGTTGTAGTGGGCTGGAATACCTTTCTACCACTAGACTGCTGAGTAAATGAGTTGCCTACAACAGGAACTTTATGAGTTAAGGAGTATTTATCAGCAGCTAGAGCAGCATTTTCCAAGGTTTCAATCTCGTGTTCTTCAAGATGATTCTTAATGTCACTAGGAACACACTTCTTAAACTCTTCAAGTAACACAAGTTGTTTATTTTCATAATCATGTTCAACTTTCTCGGCTAAGCACCATCTCTAAAATAACAGCTCTTTTTCTCTAGCAAATTCAACATAAGTCTGTCCATATTCTTTTTTATAGTTTCTGAATTTTTGCCAATAATCCTCAGGGACTAACGCATAAGCCCTTAATATGCACTCCTTAACCAAATCATAGTCAGAACTCTGTTGTACTGAGAGGGATGCATAGATATCTTGGGCCTTGCCAAAAAGTACACATTGCAATAATTGAGTCCTATGCTCCCTTGGCCATTCAAATTTTCAGGAACTTTTTCAGAATAGATAAAATATTTGTCTACTTCTTTTTCTCTAAAAGGGGGCACGAACCTGATATTTCTTGAAATGTCAAAAGTTAAATTTGTATGAGAAGTGGAATCGTGCTTGCCACTTGCCAATTCAAATTCTTTCATTCTAATTTGAAATTCCCTTTCATCCTTCTCCCTTTGTAATTGTAACTGTTTATCTTTCTCCCTCTCCTGTCTCTCTCTCCCACCTCTTTTTCAAATTGTAATTTCATTTGTTTATCATTCTCTCTTTCCTGTCTCTCTTTCTCCTTTTCTTCAAATTGAAATTGCAATTGCTTTTCTTCAAATTGCAACTGCATTTTTTCTTTCTCTTTCTGAAGCTCAAGCTTCCTTAACTCTACTTCCATTTTGTATTTCATTTTTAATTCCATTACTTTAATGTCAGTGTCTGTCATAGACTTACTGACTGATGCCAAAACACTTTTAACAAAAATATTTTTCCCCACGAAATACTGGATCAAAATATTTTTAATTTCTTGTTTCGTTAAGGAAGATTTTGCTTCAGAAAGATCGTACTTTCTGGCAAGTTGAAGCAACTCATCTTTTTTCAGACTATCCAACTGCTCCTGAGTTGGATTAGAAAGAAAAGTTTCCACTTTTGATGACATTGTGAATGAAAACCTGTTGTTTTCACTAAAGATTTCAAACAAAATGTAAAATAGTACTTGGAATTTAGAAACTATTAAAAAATATTTAACCAAAATTCATATATCCCAAGGACGAGCGCCCAATTTTGTCTTGTTATGTGTAGGCTCGTACAATAATAACGAGAGAAAAGAGTGAAGACAACAAGCTTTGTATATTTTAACAAAACAATTTATTTCCCTAGAAAACAATGTAAAATTGGAAAATAGGACTTACGGTTTGTGAATATAATCCAAAATTTAATCCTAACAACGAAAATTACAAGTCCTATCACTAAATAGTTCTATTAGAATCCAGGTTCGAATCTCGACGAGGTACCAAAATGGAAGGCAATGGCGTCAGATATGGTCCTTGTAGAAATATCAACAATTCCTCAATTGAATCACAGTTTATGTTTCCGAATAATTCCAGAATAAATTTCCACTGAATTTCTTTCTCCCAGAATTTATAACAGTACACTCGTTTGCTTTTCTAGAGAATAAATTATTAAATTCCAAACACAAATGAATTTCAAAAACAATCTGGTTTCAACAATAAAAAAAATCCTATCCGGCCTTCTAGGTATCAGGAATACAACTGACTGACGAGCGCTCAGAAAGGTTATATATTCACCCGAATTATCATCCCGTTCTCGCGAGATAGATTACGTGGTCTCATAACACGTGAAATAAGGAATAAGAAAAATGCCATTCGTCACGTAGGAAGAACCCTTATCTACTATCACTCTGAAATAAATATAAAAATAAAACATTGTTTATTTAGACTAGACGAAATGACCTTGGCAATAACCAATCGTTTTCGCGTAGCTCTTACACTACCGCGGACCAAGGTAAAC
This sequence comes from Megalonaias nervosa, assembly GCA_016617855.1. NCBI lineage: Eukaryota > Metazoa > Mollusca > Bivalvia > Unionida > Unionidae > Megalonaias > Megalonaias nervosa. Next base: position 4,098 of record JAECUM010061312.1, read on the forward strand.
TAAAAAATATTGCCAATGTAATATGTTTTACGTCTTAGATAAACAGAATTACTGAAAAAGAATTTCCAATCCCTGCAATAATCATTACAATAAAATGTAATGAAACAAAAATAAAATAAAAAAGAATTTTAAAACTAACACACAAGCAATTTAATTACATATACGTAACAATTCATAGAGAGAGGTTCAAATGCTGGTAACTGTTGCCGCTTAAATTCTGTATCGCAACTGTATGGTGACCACGAGTCAATTGAAATTGTGTTGTCAAGCTTATTTCTAATGGTTTGAACTTTATCACGGAAGAAATTTGCAAGCAGGTCCAGAAGTCGACTGGAGAGAAAGTAGTTGGAAGTGGTGTACAGTTGTTTCCTGACATTAACTTGTTAGTAATCTCGAATTGCTCTTTGCAGCTGGAACTCTCCGTGATCTTAGTACTGTAGTGGGCTGATTTTGCTGCATGGACTATGTTTGTGACATTCTTCTTAGCGGCTTTATAGGTTTGCTATGAATAGTGAGTCTGGTGGAAAGCCAAAGCCTCTCAGCTTTGCGGCGGTCTCTTTTAGCAGTGCGAAGCTGGTCCCTAACACTGCTATACCACGGAGAACACTTTTGAATTGATACTTTGCACTTGGTTGCTGGGGCATGTTTGTCAAGCAATGAACGCGGGCAGTTATCAAGTTGTTCTGTTGTAGGAGGTAACCAAGTTTTTAGGTTTGTTTGGATGTCATGCATTAGTTGTGTTCTATTTATCATACCGAGGTTTCTCTTGGTAGCAAATAAAGGTGGATTGTTAGGGACTGATACGTCAAGATGGCATATAATGCAGAGGTGATCTGATGCAAGTTCGTGGGACACCAGGGAGGACTTTAGAATATTATCATCAAGTCTATAAAGAATCCAGTCTAAAATGTGACCATGTTTATGGGTGGGTTGGCTAACTGACTGAGGTTGAAAACATGAATGGAATCTAGGAGTTTTGATGTGTATGGGTTTCCAGGACAGTCAAAGTAAAAGTTAAAATCTCCAAGAATAATCAGGTTGCCACCTATCGAATTTCTATATTCCAGGAGATTCGAGAACTGCTCCAAAAAGAGAGATTCTGTCAGCTTGTTTTTTTTCTACTAGGAGAAGGGCGGTAGAGGCAGAAAAAATGGACTGATCTTTGTTCCAGTGTGAGTGTGGTTTGGACTAGTTCAAACGATGTGTGGTAGAATTTGAAGGTTCTACTGTGGTTAAGACGGTTGATCATGGAGTTCTTTGCGATGACAGCAATTCCACATCCACGAGAGTGGTGGGGGAAGGACTTGATGGAGTAACCGGTTGGTGTTAGATCCACGCACTTGGATTCATCGCCTGATGTTTTTAGCCATGTTTCTGTCAGGACAAAAACGTCGATATTCTGATCGTTGATCCTTTGGCCATTTGTGTCATTCCAGACGTTTTCGGAATTCGGCTCAATGGCATGGCCAAGTAACTCATCGAATCTTTAAACTGCACTTGTCCCACTTGCATGGAAATGATTTTGGCTCCGTTCAAAGTCGCTTTAGGACGTTCGGTACTTTGTTCCGTATAGTATCTCAAAAGAAACTGTCCATCCTATCCCGAGAAATTGTGAGCCATCACCGTGGCATGGCGATGGTAATCTCCGTAACGTTCGATGTCCTCTTGGCTCCACGTCTCGTCGATGGGGTCTAAGATCCATTGGGCGAAATCGGTCAGCGTGTTCGGTCCCTGAAAGATTTTTTAAGTTCGTACAGAAATCTTGCTACAGTGAGGGCAATGACAAAAAGATAGGCTGTTCGACGCACTTCTTGCACGCTCAATGAGCCACGCAGAAATTAGGAATGTGAATACCGGTCTCTTGCATGCATTCGAAATCGAAAAAGATGAAATTGCCTTTCTTTTGGTCATATTCCTCTTCATGGTTTGGAATGGTATTTTTGAATATAGCATTCGCGTTCCAAGTCCACGATTTGGTGACAAATGTGACATCGTTTCTTTCCTGAACATATGTGTGCCTTGGCATTATTGGTACGTATGCCTTGTCCACAAGTTGGGCACAATCTCAAGAGTTGACAAGCACTTTTCTGCTGTGAACCTTGTGTTTTCAGATGTTTCTGGTAACAGGTAGGGCTGACAAAAGTGCGCTGACAAGCTGGGCAATGGACTCGTTCTTGTCCTTCGTCCAGACAGGGTTTAGAGGACAAACATCCCTCACATTTCGATCCACAATGCTTGTGTTGCTCTCGATTGCTATAGCCATAGTAAAATTTCTCACAGTAATAACTGTATCCCAGGAATCCAGTTATACTGGTAATGGCACCGAAATGTTCATCGTGGTGATAGACGTGAATGTATTTTCTGTCTTTGAAATTTTTGCCTCGAAACAACAGAGGTCCACGCACTTCTTGTGGATGTACTTTCAATGTGTAGCGTGGAGCCAAGACGTCTTGCAATTTTTGCATTTCAGGAATGCCACAGGGTGTCTTTGGATAACCCCGCCTGCTGTAACAGGAGTTCTGCTTCTCTTCGTCGTTTGGCTCGGTCCGATTTTTGAATAGTTTGCCAAGTTATTTTCCATTCTGTCGTGTCGTTCTTGTCGGCATACTTTCTTGGACGAGACTACGCTTAATGCTGCCAAGGTCGTCTACCAAGAACACCTTTTTGCATCCGGTCCCTTTGGGAAGAGAAACGTGGGTCATGAACAGTGTGGCTTTTCCATCGGTGATGAGAATCTTGTCGTTGAATTGTTGCACGTGTTGAATCTTGACGATGACTTTGGAAGGTGTCAATTCTACTGGGCTGCTAAACTTGATCCAAACGGGGGATTTCAAACTGTCGTGATGAATGGAAAGTTTCAAGCGATCATCTTCTTTGGCTTCACATTGTCGTTTTAGTGTGGTTAACAAAGAATGCCACACATCGGTGATGAACCCTTCTGCTTTCTCCAACGCTACGTCGGACTTAAAATCTTTAAACTTCACCGTGTACTTGTAGGCTGTGGTTCTAAATTTTCTAGAGGAGCGCTTTTTTGTCTCTTGAATGTGGTAGTACTTTTCAGGGTTTACTGGTGGTGGAGTTTGGTTTGGTGTAGACTCTCTAGGCCTGGATTCTGGCTCACTCAAGTCATCTTTAAAATTGCTGGCATGGATTTGAGCCAAGATTTCAGCTACTGTGCGAGGCGACAAGTCACGTGTCTGCCTCTTACTTTCTTCTCCTTTCTCCACGAAATGATGCGATTGTTTCATCTTGACTGCAAAAAGTAAAATAACTACATTTGAAACGCCATGGTCCCTTATATATTCATGTCAGACCAGTGTATATATAAAGGGCAAGTGCCTTCCCTCACAGTATTCATTTCACTCTCAAGCTGACCAAAGCGATGGATGAGCCCACACAGATCGAACTTCTGATCAGAGCTTTGCGAGGTGTCATACGAAGGTTTTCTTCAGACAAGCCGACGGACTACTCCCCCTCCTTTTGAAATAAAAGTTTAGATACTTGCTATATTTGTCAGAAGAAAGGGCATTGGTCTTCAGAATGTCCAGACCGTCAAAAAAGCAAGACAGGTGTCAGAAGAGACAAAAGTCAAGATACCTGTTATCATTGTCAAGAGAAAGGACATTGGTCTTCAGAAACAACAAGAGCAAGAGGAAGAGAGGGGTTCCGAATAGGAAGATGTACCCTCCCGAAAGGAAGAATCCTGACACGTCCAGAAAGAGAAAAAAGAGAAGAAAAGAAGTTGAGACGAAAGTGAGGAAGAAGAGGAGGAAAACCATGTGAAAGTGAAGAAATTCAAATAAAGGAGACAGTGAACAAAGACACAGAAGAAGTCTATCAACTTTTTAAAGTGTTGTGTTGTGACACTGGATTGTAAAATTTGTAGCAGAATATAACAGAAAGAAAACATGTCTCTTGGTTTTGATTTTTTAGAATGATAAGGACCTACACTCATGCACTCACTCACGTACATCATGGGGCAAAAAAGGGATTTTGAGTTATAACTGATTTTGGCAAAATGAATGCTGTCTATTTTCGAGAGAGGTGGGTGACCCTGAAAAGGACCGTTGGGTGTTTGTTTTTGTTTTTTAAAAAAACAAACTCGGGAACAGGAAGCAATCAGCTTTAACTGCCTTAAGCCTTTGCCACGGTCACTACTCCTGGACCTGCTCCTGTCGATGATATGGTAGAAAACACTAGGGCTGGTATCTCAGGCATAGTAAGTGCATGAACAGGATTGGGCTGTTTGGCTCGGGAAGGTCTTTATCTCTTGGGTCGTAATAAAGAAGTCTGATACATTTGTTTCAGAATCCTTAACTCTGCCAAAATATCCAAGAGTACCATCACCGTTTGACTTTCACTGTCCTCCTTCTCTCCTAGACCATGTTTATTCTCTGCTGCTTCTTCTTCCTGTCATTTTCTTCTTCTCACCTCTTCTTCTTCTCGCTGTTGCTGTTGAATGAGAAAGGCTTGTTCTGCATCTTTCTGCTGCTGTTAAAACTTCTCCAATTCTTCTTTCTGTCTATTTAAAATCCTCGACGTGTGGTAAAGAAGGAGAAGGTGGTGAAGGTGCTGGTACCGGAACAAATTCTTGCCAAGAAGAGAGAAATTCCACTAAGTCCCAATTAAAAAGACCCATGTTGGCTTTGGTAGCCGCTGCAATGCCATTGCTTCTTGTCTCCACGGCTGGTGCACCCCAATTCATTGTCTTTTTAGTTTCCGTCATGTTTCAAAACTTTGTCGCATCAATTCAATTTGCACAGACACTAGTGCACCTATATAGGGAATGTGATGTCTCAGTAGCTTTCTTCAGACTGAAAAACAGACTCTGCACCATGGCTGAATTTTGTAACGCGTGTTTGGATTGGTGAAAAATCTCAATCCGTTTCGATCCGCTCTTTCGCTATAAATAACTGCAGTTCACTTCATTCCCTTCACCTGTTCTCATCACAAGATGTGCACAAACGTAGAATCATCTACTCTCGTATCGTCGATGCTGTTCCGTACGGACTTATCCATGTATGTCAAATCATCATAGACAATCATAGAACCAAGTAAAAGTGATTTAGAGTTCACCATAAATTCTTGTGCTGAACAAAGATAATACTTTCCGCATGTGCACCAATTGTAAACAAGTGAAAAGCTGACCAAAACTGATTAATTTCCATTACCAAGAATGATGACTGCATTGATAAATTTGGAGATGCAAAATATGTCACCAAATTTGACCTTTTGAAAGGATTGTGACAAATTCCACTGATGGAAAGGGCAAAGGAAATTTAGGTATGTACAGATGGACTTTATCAAGATAAGGTAATGCCATTTGGGGTATAAGGTTTGCCTAGTACTTTCCAATGTTTAATGAACATGATTATGTCTGGTCTAGATAACTATGATGCTTATATCAATGTCACCATTTACAACAACACCTTGAAAAATAACTTGCAATCAATTTGAAAATTCTTTGATCGACTATGATGCAAATGTGACAATTAATTTAGGCAAAAGTGAGTTATGCTGTGCTTGTGTTACATTTCTAGGACATACCAAGGGATATGGTCAAGTTAAACCTATAGTAGTTAAGGTCAAGACTATCTCTGAATTTCCTGTGCCTATCAGTAAAAACAGCTGGTGCAATTTTTGAGTATGGTTGGAAATTATCAGAAATTTTGCTTTAATTGTTCCAAAATTTCTTAACCCGTGACCAATTTGTTGAGTAAGAAAACTAAGTTTTATTGGGCTTAAAAATGTCAGGAGGCTTTGATAAGTTAAAGGCCATACTTAAGAGTGCACCAGTTCTTTCAGCTCCAAATTTCAGTCAATCATTTAAAATGTCTGTTGATGCAAGTGACATTGGAGTATTGATTCAAGAATGGTGTAGATCATCCAGTGTATTATTTTCTGAAAAAAAAAAAATTAAATAAGCACCAGAGAAGTTATTCCACAATGTTTGGCTTTGACATCGACTTGAAGTGTATATTAGTTTGGCTCCTTCATCGACTATTGTATTCAGTGATAACAACCTCCTTACTTTCATTAGCAAAGTTAAAACTAAAAATCAGAGATTATTACGGTGGAGTTTGATGTTGCTGAAATACAATATTGACATTAGGCACATGAAGAGAAAAGATAATCTGATTGCAGATGCACTTTCTTGTCTACATTAATAATATGTTGCAGAATGTACATTTTGTGTCATTAGAAGATGTCTTATGTAATTTTAATCATACGTATATTTAGCTAATATTTAAAAGAATCTTTATTGCATAAATAATTCTTTTTCTTTATGAAGGGAGGTGTCATATTTAACTTGTATTGTTTGTTAGTTTTCATTAATGAGTATGTTATGTATATCTGTATTTCATAATTGACCATTGTCCAAAATCAATGTAAATAACACAGCTATTATCTATCTATGATTATCGAATAAATATTCAAATCATTATTAATGGAGGTAAACATGTTTAATCTAAGTCTAAGACATCAGTTTTCCACTTGGAAATTTCTAAACTTGTTGACAAATATTTTAGAGACTGACCAACATCCTGGCTCTTTTATTGTGTCTTAGCTTTTTATATCAATGTTATTTACTGGAAAAATGACTCATTCTCACCTTAGTATCCAAAGCAGATTCAGTTGTTAACTGTTTTTAATTTGGGTGGATTTATTTATTCAAATTATCATTCACTGGAATTACAATATTCTCAATAATATGTGAGGACTAAAACATTTGGAATTATAGTGAATTCGGACAAGGACATTTTGGATTGCATTACTGTGATACATCAAAATACTTAACACATCACCACATTCCAAGCCACTGGCACGTTAACATGTTCAAGACAAGTCACATTAACACATTCAAAATGGAACTTATTTGGAACACCAATGGAGTTCAATTGGATTTTTATACATTTGGACTTATGATATAACTGTTAGGGATATTCAGGATTTAATTCACAATACTATAAGTTCTTTTTAAATTTTCCCTTTTATTCTAGCGAAGTAATTTATTTTGTTGAACTTTACAAAACTTATTGGTTTTGCACTTTTCTGTTACTTAGTTTAAGACCATAGAGTCTGTAATGCATTATATGTTTCTGTCTTCTATCAATGTAAGAATTTATCTCATGCACAGCTTTGACTGTGTAGAATGTTGCTATGATGCCAGCTGAGGCAACTGAAATCTGATCCACACTGCTGTATAGATGACATATACTGCTTTGTGCAACTTACTTAATAAAGCCATTATTATCTTTCCATACTGAAATATACTGTCGAACATTGGGTAATAATGGGCTAGGAACATTTGAATTTGCAAAATAAGGTCTGGATGGTCTGGTGACTTTTTTCTCTCTTCTTTACTACTGATACATCAAGTACTGAAATATTCTCACACTGTATTCATGCTTCAAGATTCCTTTAGATTTAACAATAAATATCCCAATGTATTGAACTGTTATTTATATATGTAATAAATCTACTTTTAAGCATTGTAATCTTTGACCTTGGACATTCATTTTGACCAAAGCCCAAGTCTAGTTTGTTGGTTTCAAACTGCACTCATACTGAGGAAATGGGAGCTAAGTCTCTTTCCCAAATACACACCGAAGCAGCCAACACATTGTAATATGAGTCTGATGGTCAACTAACTGAGCTACCATGGCTCCCTGGGTGACAGGGTGCTTTGCACTGCTGCTTATTTTTACTTTCCAATCAGTTCAAGGAATAATTCACCCCACATCTTTGTAGATATTTTATTTCACTGACCAAGGAATTCACTCTATTAGTTTGACTTGCATCAGAATAATTCAACCTGACCTTTTATCCCCTTGTGACTATCGAGTCCCTGACAATAATGGAGGTTAGACTTTACTCTCGAAAATGTTTGCTGGAGTTCATATTCTGAAGCCTTGTAGTTAAACAGATGACCTAACTGCCAGGCAATGAGGCATTCCATAGCCATCTATATATAGGTTCAAATTTTGTTTCATAATGTTTTTGTTACAATCGATTTTGCAATGGTATGTGGTTCATCGAAATATGTATATTTGTTACATATCTTTAAAAGAAGGACCAGCCCAGATGTTTGAAAATCTTGTAAACAAAGCAGATGTAACTTAATCTTTTTAATTATTTTGTTTTTTAAAAGATGGAATATGCATGTTCTCACTCACTTAACCACTTTGAGCTGTGATCTATCTGATTAACAGGCATTAAACATGTTACTGAATTTTTCAAAATTCTCAACTCACCAACCTATGACCACCACACCATTTTTAATTTTTGTTCAAAGACATGTGATCATCCACCAAGCATTACTAATTATTATTAAAAAATGAATGCAGGCCTTTAGCCATTGAAATGATGAACAGTAAGCAAATCACACAATCTCAACAAATGTCCATGATCTGTTCAGCTGCATGCAACTTTTGGAATTTATTCAGTTGCTATTTACATTTGAAAATTTACTTAATGAATCATAAAATACTGTAAAGATATATCAATTATAGAAAAACTATATTTCAAATAAAAATTTAAACAAATGTACTGCCTTAATGGGACTGGATTTGTGTGTCTGTTTAATGGATGGATGTATGAATTAACAGATGGATACATATCTATGTATGCATGAAAGCCAAAGTACAGTGATTCTTTTTAAGATTTATTGAACATATCTCAGACAATGTACCATTTCTTTTTTACGACGCCGTTCCAACATTTCTCTCATTTCCTCATTTTGTTTTCTTTGTATAAAACGTTTGGGTCTTGGATTTTACAGACTTAATTAGGGTTGCTAATGACTGCTCTATAGAAACTGTATCTAAACTGTCCACACTGATTTTCCGTCTGCTAACATCAGGTCCTATCATGTCAACAGATGCACCAGCCTTTCTTTTTAAGTCAGTCATCTGAAATGTCCCCTCCTCAGTTTTCTTAGTCTTTTTACTTTTACTTCTTTTTAATTTTTCTTCTATCAATGCTTCCATTCCCTTTGTCCTTCTGAACTCTGGAGCTGAGGGATCAATGTTAAATAGATGGGAATTGTAAACAGCAGTAAAACGCTCATCTTTCACATTGACCTGCAAATGAAATATAGCAACTGTCAGTTTATTCTCAATCATTCATTTTGTTAATTAAAGTATAATACTTTTATTCCATATTGAGAGGTCATAATTTGCTGTCATATTGAAGTACTTGTTTTCAATTTGTAAAATTGTAATATTATCATAAAGAAATCCTTGGTCATTATAAAATGTAAATCTCTATTGCTTGACAAAACTTTTGTTATTTTGAACAACAGGCAATGATTATCACTGTAAACTAAATGTTGTGCCCTGAGATCAAGGACTTCCACCATACTATATCTGGTCAACAACAGTTTGAATTCAGGTATCCCTGTGGACTACAAATGATTGAATTTAGGTAGCCTTGTGGAAAACAATATGCTGAACTGAGGTAATCCTGTGGACTACAATGCACTGAATTCTGGTGGCCCAGTGGATTACAATATGATATTAAGACCTGCTTTACATTTGTTTCAAAAAGGTGATGTAGAAAACAAGCTATCATGAAGAGACTGTTTTTATCTGGGTCATTATGACCTTAACTTTTAAACTATTCAATGCAAGATCTGTATGTATTTACTTCCAATATCAGCAAGCGCTATTAAATTATTTGTGCAATTCTTAAATGTCTATTTGAGGCTAATTAACCTGAGGCTCATTTCCTTGACTGTGACACAGCAATGTTTAACCCCAAATAAATAGCTTTCTTACTTGACTTTGCAATGACTTTTAATCCCAAATCAATAGCTTTCTTTCTTGACTGTACGACAGCGACTTTTCACCACAAATCAATAGCTTTCTTTCTTGACTGTGCAACAGCGACTTTTATTCCAAAAAGTTTCTTTCTTGACTGTGCAGCAGTGATTTTTAGCCCCAAATCAACAGGTTTCTTTCTTGACTGTGCAACAGTGACTTTTAAGCCCAAATCAATAGCTTTCTTTCTTGACTGTGCAACAGTGACTTTTAACCCCAAATCAACAGCTTTCTTTCATGACTGTGCAACAGTGACTTTTAACCCCAAATCAATATGGTTCTTTCTTGACTGTGCAACAGTGACTTTTAACCTCAAATCAATAGCTTTCTTTCTTGACTGTGCAACAGTGACTTTTAACCCCAAATCAATAGCTTTCTTTCTTGACTGTGTAACAGTGACTTTTAACCCCAAATCAATATGGTTCTTTCTTGACTGTGCAATAGTGACTTTTAACCCCAAATCAATAGGTTTTTTTTCTTGATGTGCAACAGTGACTTTAATCCCAAATCAATAGGTATCTCCACAATCACACATTGCCACATTATCCTTGCCTAAAGTTATATGAATTGTGAAAATCACCTGGAAGTCAGCTTCCTTGGATTTCTTTGCCTCATCTGCTTCCCTTTTCTTCTTCTTCTTCTTTGTTTCTTTTTCCTGTACCAGGTTCTCAAGTTTAAAGTGATGCTTGTCCACCTCATTATCCATCAGCAAAAGTGACAGTTCAGCCTAGGAAGCAGACAGACATGTACACACACAGAATGTAAAATTATGAATAGATTATATTATTCACACTATTCATTCTTCATCAAACTAGACTGGATATATTCACTGTTCACTTAGCAGATCCCAAATTGAACATACTTGTCATTTTCCTTTGCATGCAAGAAAATGACCTTGCATGTAAATAGGGGCCAATTTTAACAGCTCTCAAGCCTGATGTTCTTTGTATGTCATAATAAATTCACTAACATCAAAATGACCCAAGTGTCATCAAAAATAGCAACACTGCAATAATTTGAGACTACTGAAATGGATCTGATTTTGAAAAGATTTTGTCACTAAATAGTTGCAGGTATAGCATTAAAAATTAAAAATGTAGATATTTCATTTTGTCTGAAACATCATTGAGCCATGCTTTTGCATTTACCTTTTAATAAGAATCTATTCTTTGTATAAATTTTTGTCCACAAAAAATTACCAATTTGGAATGTATCACTACCAGACCTGCACTGGCAAGAGATGAGGATGTTCCAAATAAGTCAATATCTAGCAAATGTCAGCTCCAAAACAACTTCTTTCAAAGAGGACATTCCTTCAGTGAAAAATAATCCCGGCAATGTGTGTTTTGATAGTTTCTTTAAATAACTCCTTTACATCCACATAATTAGGTTAACTCTTGTTACGAGGTTATCAAGGCTGAACATGCTTCTTCCTCAAAACATTATTGTTACTGGATGTTGAGAATTCTGATGAAAACATGAATGATACAAGCCATTTCATCAAAACATGTGACACTACATGAGTAACAGTTCTAAGAAGCAAACAACTTGCTTCTCAAAATGCAAATTCCATCAAGAACCATACAATGTTTGTAAATGCATGCTGGGCTAGCAATAGTTTTGACTTGGTTTTTGTTGCTTTTAATGGCACCTTTAGCATATCATTTGCATTATCACAGGAGCTAAGTGCCTTTCCCAATGACATACTGAGACAGCCAACCTGGGCTGGCCTGGGTGGGTATCAAACCCACAACCCTTGGATTAGGAGTCTGATGCTCTTACCAACTGAGCTACCCTGGCTCTCTACTAGAAATAAGAGGAATAAATTTCACTGATCACTATGGGTAGTGATGGGTGTAGGGAATGTAATGTAAAATGAAAGGATCAAAATTTATATTAGGTGCAAAGACTCTCAAGCTTCAAGTAGGTTACACTGATCTTTCTTTTCACAATGATCCACTTTTGGTGCAGGAATGTATAGCTCATACAGATGCATAAGGACTTCAAGTTTCAAGTGGGTAAACCAATCAGTGTTAAAAGAAATCAATTAAAAGTAAAATTCATCTTGGTGTTATCAAGCAACAATTAAAACATATATGCCATGGTGACCTAATCTAAGAAACAGTGAAGAGCTACCAAATTAAACTTGATGGAAATCTGAACATAAAAAGGTGGTGTTAGAAATACAGCTTGAAAAATACAAGAAAAGTAGGCTGTAATGACTTTCTTTCTACATCCATGTACAATGACTGTAATTATAATTTAAGGTAAAACTGATAAATGTACAGCTTCTAGCATCAAAGATGTGCAGTGGATTGCAAAGCTGATGCATAAAATGAGGTCACACTGACCTACTAATGGTATCTGGTTGAGCATTTTTCATACTAATACTGATGACTAGGTGAAATTGGGTAAAAAATGAGCTCTTTTGTATGAAAGCACATCATTTGCTGTGTCTCACCTTTTGCAAAATTTGTTGCAGGTAAGACAAAAGAGATGAAGATCACTCCCGCGTTAAACAATGTCACAGGGGCAAACATTGATATATTTTAGTTACTTTTCCCCAAGATGCATTTAAAACCAGTTCTGATGGCTGTAGCTGAAATTGGGTCCCAGAGATGTTACGTGTTATGATTATATCTGTAAAAATAGGCACATCACATAGATACACAAACAGGCCACAGTGAGCTACTTTTGAAATATTCTTCCTGAGATGAATCAACACTTCAATTTTTATGAGTGATTGTGATACAAGATACAGAGATGTTTATAAACAATAATCTAACATCAGCTTCCATTTTGTCAACAGATGCAGCAGCCTTTTTTTTTTTAAACAGACATCTGACATGTGCCTCCTCTGTTTTCTGAATCTTTTTACTTTTACTTCTCTTTTTTCACATATAACAATGATTCAATTCCCAATGTCCTTTTTTTGTATTTTTGAGCAAATCATTTTGTTTTTTTTCCCTCCAAAACTATCTGGACATGAGTAATATGACACATTGATACACAAAATATCGTAAGAGTATTGTAACCATTACACCTTACATGTCACAAGTATTGCAACAATGACCCATACATGTGAGAAATGTTGAACAGTATTGCAACTGTTTTTCATTAAGACAAGCAAAATAAGAAATTTGAAACAATTACTTCATGTCACTGTTAGATGAAACATAAAAGAAAGAATACAGAATAGGAAAGTAAAGGATATATATATATATATATATATATATGAATACAGAATAGGAAAGTAAAGGATATATATATATATATATATATATATATATATATATATATATATATATATATATATATATACCACATACATTGAAAAATAACATGCATTTAAAGTGTTGATATAAAGCAATTTGATATACCAATACTATTGGTATATCAAATTGTGATCCGCCCATGGCGCAATAATAAGCGTATGTAAACATTCTCGCGAGCGTCTAGATCAATGACCAATTTCCACACATTAGTCACTAGTGACGTATGAAAATAACGATGAAAAGTATTAATAATCCCGTTTTCTAAATGAATTAATATGGTACACATTTTCATCACAATTCTTTCTGCTTTCTGTTCTCCCCTCCCCTCTCATGTATAACGGACAAACTGCGCAGAAATGTGGAGTGAGAGAGAAAAGGAATTTGGGCTGGATTAAAACCCTGAGATAGAAATTACACCAAGTAACCTTCAATAATATGATTCGTCGTAACGATACGTGTGCACTTTCCTAGGGATTTATCTACAGTGTTTATCAATGATACAATGTTGCAAACCAGGTCGCCATTATACAGTAAAAAATTCCTGGGTTACATGGTGCACATACTGTGATGTATTTAATGTTATGTTTTGTTGTTGTTTCTTAAACATACTATAATGTTCTAAAAATCAATTATTATTAATTAAATATGAAAATGTCCAAAGACCTCTCTGGACCATCGTAGCAAGATACGGGCTAAAATCTATGAAATGAAGAACATAGAGGGTACTCGTTTGTGTCATCCCACGATATCTCTGGACTTATGAATGATGGTAAAAGTTAAGTCAAACCAACCAAAGGATGAGAGAGAGAGAGAGAGAGAGAGA
>JAECUM010061315.1:0-14312 GCA_016617855.1 Megalonaias nervosa
TAACCCATTAGAAGGATTTATTCTAGAGTCACTACACCTAATAGTCTTGATGACCTTGCTCCACCATGCCCCCTGATATTACCAAAATGATACGATTAGAGTGATCTCTTTCCCGATGTTTAATTTCTATCGGACTTCGCATCTTGTTATACTCTCCTTCAGTTCTTGCTTTGTGTTTTGTTGTACAGAACCACAAGTTGCTTTTAGTGTTGAAACAATTGGAGTAAAGATCCTTGCCTTAGAACACAACACGATAGCCGACTCAGACTGATCTGATGGTAGGATTCGAACCTTCACCCTTTCGGTCGTGGGTTCGGCACGTTAGCCACAGTGGCTCCTGCATTTATTAGTCGCTTTGCTCGACATGTTGGAGGGCGCATTGGGCCTGTGTCTATATCCCTGAACCACCGCGGGGTCTCTCCTTTGTCGTAGTATTTTAATTATGTAAAATGGACCATATAACACGGACCATATGATCCCTAATATAGTAATGCAATACGAACCATGTGATCTCTAATATAGTCATGCGGTATGGAACACGTGATCCCTAATATGGTCATGCAGTCTGGATCATGTGATCCCTAATAAAGACATGCAATACGGACCATGTGATTCCTAATATAGTCATGCAATACGGACCATGTGATCCCAAATATAGACATGCAGTCCCAGAGTCGGTAATAATCAGAACAGTGTGTAGTCAGTTTTGAATAATTGTTAAAGTTAATACATGCTGAGTTTCTGCATTAGGAAGGAGAGATTTTTCTACGAGCAGTGTTAGAATAACAGATAAAGGAAAATTGGTATTCATTTTCTCTGTGTGTGTGTGCCTGTGTGTGTGTAAAGATCACACTTTCTTTCATACATCTAAGGCTCATAGGTCTATGTCATGAATCATGATTTAAGTAAACTTAAACACAACGATCATAGGTAAGTCTTCTCTACCGCTTTGAAAACACAGCACGTTTTAAAATGATTGCAAATATTCTGGCAAGAACTAAAACATGTTTTCCTGTAAAGAGGACAGGAAATGGCACTCTATGTTAATGCATCAAAGTAATATAATTCAGCAATAAAACACCTTTTATCTAAGTCAGACTGGGACTTAAATCATTCATCCACCCAGCTTTTCCAAGTTACCCAGGGTAATGCGATAGTGTATTTCCTGCCTTTTCATTGAGAAGCTACTCTGAAGAAGCGAGGTCTCAAATTTTATGCTTGTGTTAGCTATATACTTGACTTGTCTACCTTGTTATTGTCAATTTTGCTCTTCATTATAACAATATCATCTAATATCAGATGCTAAATACTAAGTGACACTCTTTAGCAAATATGAAACTCCATAGGGCTCATTAATAAATGAAAAAGAAGGCTATCAGATTTTAGATACAGCACATGTTCATAAAAACACTATAGTACATTATGGTCATATCAGCCCACTCATTAACACAGACAGCTGTTTCCTCAATAATTTATGAATGAAATTTACCCACGTTTAGCAGGCGTGTCATTCATCAGGATTTATGAATGAACAAGCTATCGTTTCTCGTAAAATGATTCCTGGGAGAGCTGCTTTTTATGGAATCGCGCCCCATTGCATTAGAGCTCGTAGCTTTTGTTCGAATGAGAGAAGTTGCACAAGGTGGATAATCGTCTTGCATTCGAGTATCTTCATCGATGGTACAGGTCTTTTAACGTTTTTCCAAAACACTGGAAACGGTACGAAGTCGATAAGGTAAGCAAAATCTACGGTCCAGTTCTGAAACAGCTGGAAACGGTACGAACACCATCAAGCTACGACTAGGATGACTGCTTAGCACGGTACAAAACGGAACGGTACGATATGGTACGCTGGCCCGGAAACAAAGAAACCTTTAAACTGTTGTTTTTAATTAATTTATATATCTTATATTAGTTTTAACAGACTTTGAGAAATCAATTACATTTTTAAAATTTGAATTAAAGTAGAAAATTAAATTGTAATAAGTATAGGTGGCAAGAAGCTGGGAAACTGTTTTGAATCCTGTACGGTGCGAAATTATATGGGGATTGATTAGCTGTAGAAAAACGGTACGAAACTGGAACGGTACGATACGCGACTGAAACGATCAGAAACGGCACGGTACGTAATGATACGCTAAAATGGTTCGCTAAAGATGTCTGAAGTACTGTAACAGTAGGACGTTAATCCAAAGTATACAGATACAAAAAAAAAAAAACAACAACAGGGCAACTGAAGACTTACGTTTCCCCTGAGGGCGCAGCCTTCTTTATTTGGCAAAACAGAAAATCATCACAATCTTAAAAGCACGTTATTGATATCCGTAGTCTAACATATGGGAAAATCATTTCGATTCTATGCGGGGTAAATACATCATTTGTAGTTCCTAAAAGGGGATTTAAATATACCGAAGTTGATTACATTTGACTCTACATATTTCTCAAAGTTAAAATAAATATCTGGTAAATGCATTCGTATGTACAATGCATTTGTTTTACTAGGTGGATTATAACTACTTGTTGTTGAGTATCGGTCATCCCCCCACCCCCATTCATTCCCCTGGAACGTGTACTAAATTGTGCAACAAATTAAAAAGGCACCCAGGGACAACGGAGGAGCTAAGGACTCTTTAATTTCAATAAATAACCCATCAGTGTCATCTCCGTCCCATCACTGCTAATTAAATCAGCCGAGCAGTTCACCATGACAAAATTCATTCAGGTGTTTTGGCTAAAGACGGCAGGGCAACAAATTCAATGTCACCACTAAAGAGCCTTTAAGATGAATACCAGGCATGGAGGTAATTAAACCCATGACACTTAGTTTGAGATTGATATTTTATATTAACCAGTCACAAATAATGACTGTTGAAACCTCAGTTTTACTGTATAAAAGTGAAAACCCAGGTCTCACACTCTGGCTCCGAAATGTACGATCTGAATGTCGGATTCTAGTGTCAGAACCTATGGATTCTTATTTTTGTTCCTTATGGCAGTCACCGCTTGCCCCGTAAACATGAATCTGTGTGAGCACAAAGATTGAGCTCGTGCTGAACATTCCATAATGAAATAAGAAATAACTTTCAGACTGTCTCATTATCAGTGGCGTTTTACATGTACAAGCATAAGCCAGCAAAAGGTAGATGCGGAAACTTTTGTGATCTTAATCTAACTTAAAAAATTGTTAAAGCTACGTTAAAAATCTAAATCACACACACACACACACACACACACACACACACACACACACACACACACACACTTGATCTAACTTAGAGCAAATTTATAGAAGATTATAATATTTTGAAAGTTAGAGTTCGATTTTGTTTTTCAGTTTCTGACTACGGGGCGGGGACACTCTGGTAGAAAGAGAGTTTTACTGACGAAGAAACGTATGTTACTTTCCAAGAACAGTAAAAATCGTCCCCATTTGGCTTTCTTATGCATCTGCACTATTATAGACAAATATATTAGACTGTGTATATGTCCCAATAAGATGGATAACTAGAGTTGCAGAGGGAGGTGGGGTGGAAATTTGAAAATTCCCTTTGTTATCCAAAGAAAATGAACATCTCGATTTGACTTTCGAATTGCTACACAAGAGAATGGTCGAGAGACAGTTTGTTGAGATGATATACAGTATGTACAGGGGAGTAGTCTGTCAGTCAGGTATGCATATGTATTTACAATGGACGATGGTAATAAAGATAAGATATGGCTGATATTAAAAATTTTCCTTACCCACACGAGTAGGTCATGTATATTTATACCAGTGAATAAAACCGATCCGCACAAACCGACTGCCCATCACAGCAGTTGAACATCGAGTCTGCTAAATGAATTACAGGATTGATTAAAACAATTTTTTGTGTAAATTAATGTCTTTCGCTAAGTCTTCACATAGATAGTACTTATCGATCATTACGTAACTTCAAAACTCTGTCGCGTTTCCAAAAGTGATTTCGTTAACAGAGAATGCTGATCAAATATAAAAACAAATACTGAATAACTTTGGGCATTTTGTATTAATATTCTTTTTTAAACTTGTGCTGCCAAGTCTATGTTAGTATTTTGCCGATTAAAATTTTGCAGCCTTCGTATTTTTAACATGAATTGCACAACCAACAACGAAGACTTGTTAAAACAGGTTGTTTGTAAATAGGTTGTTCTTATAGCTGTTCTTCTTGGTTTTGCAATGTTGCCAAGATCATAAGTTTACCTGGTTTGATAGGTGTAACAGTACATAAATAGGTCGATATGAAGTAACAGTTTGTCAACCTATCACCCATTTCAGCACCTTCGTTCAGACAGCATGAATTAGCTTCCCCTGTTTCGCCTTCGGTTGCAGGATTTTCATCATCGGACCGATTGCGTCTACTAAATCTTCCTTTACAAAGCGTTATTATCCGCAAACCACGGGATAATTATGTACAGAATCATCGTCTTTGTCATCTCAGTGTTCTCTCTCTCAATCAAATCTAACATAGGTAGTCACCTTGAGGTGTTTTGGTCTTTTAGTAATGGTCGCCTGCTATGCATTTGCATTTAAATATCAGTCATCCGCGAAGATCCGTGATGATTCTTATCATTCCGTGACGTTTCAGATTCTTGAAAGATAAGTCTGTAATGTCAAACATCGGGGTGTCCTTACATATAAGTTCACACCGTTAAATGTGGGAAACTGAAAAAGTACGACTTCTTGAGAGGATTATGCATTCAAACACATCGCGCCTAAATGGGCGGTTCATTTAGAGTCTATATCGCATTCAATATTATTAATGAATGTAATATCCAGAAGTATTTGAAGCAGAGATTTTAGTTAAAACATGAAGATGTAGTCTACATCAATTCCTTAAATAGTTTCACGTGTCTTTCTCCTTGTATGAAGATTATAATTATATGTCCTACAATTATAGTATGTCCTTTTATTCATACCTTTTCTTTTCTGCCAACCTTTCTTTCTACCTATTTATCTTTGTATTTTAGTATACGTGAAAAAAGGGTTCTTTCTGACATTTTACGTTCATGACTTGCATATGAGGAAACATACTTTTCACTTAGGCGCATCCCTTAACCTCGTATCATTCAATTTTCAGGCATTCATTTTAGGAGTTATAACATCAATATAGACGTGATGCATAAAGCCATGATACTATATTAGTGCTATAATAGCATAATTTTATTTTATTATTGTACTACACTGAAGAAATTTCATACATAAAGTTTTCATACATATTCGAACATTTTCTATAAACCTATAATAACCTAGGATGTGATCATTTGTTTTATTATAGAGAGTTGGTGTTGGGAAGTAATATCTACTCAATGGAGCGGTCTTCCTCCCAATCATTCTTGTAAAATTGCAAGTCTATAAATTTAAGTGTTACATGTGGATTTTCAAACAGTGAAGCCAAAGTAAACCTTTACGTAAAGACGAGTATTGGGTATATCTTATGCACACCTAATACAGACAATGAATGTTCTGTTATAATATCCTAAATAATAACCCACGTAACGTGCAATACTACCATGATTTAAACGATTTCTTGATAAAAATATTATTCATACCGTGACTTTCTCTTCCAGAGAAAGATGTTCCTCCACGTCTGAAGCTTTACGATTTTCCAGAGAAAGACAGTTATGATTCGAGGTGCAACAGAGATGAACATACCAGTGAGAGTGCGACAACAGTCCCTCTTGCATTTGTCCGCGAAAACAGATTCAACATATCTGCTGTGCTAAGGCCACCAAAGTTGCTACAGCCACTGTCGATATCCTCAGTTGGAACAGGACATTTCGTAGTCAGCCCTGTTCTTGGTACGGTTCATTCCCATTGCGGTCATAGTGGGTTTGTCACCCTATCACCTATTTCAGCGCATTCGTTCAGACAGCATGAATTAGCTTCCCCTGCCTCTCCACAAGGAACAAGTGGTTTAAATATGTCCCCAAACGGGCCATTGTCCCCTAAACCAAGAAAACTGGATTTTTCAAAAGAATACCAGCATTTAAAAGCATCAGATGCTATTCAGCCAGAAAATGACATGTCATCGCCCAGTAAACCTGATTCCCTAAAGTTGCACTCTAGTCCTTTCCCTGGTGTTTTCAATTCTACATTCCAACCTGTCCAGAGTATCCAAATGGTGGTTTCCGAAAGAGAGGCACCGAACAATGTCTTTGTCTTTCCACAGCCGTTGCAAGATGGCCCTCGTGTATTTCCACCGTTGTCATGTAAGGGACTCCAGCCTAACCTTGCTTTCAACCATGTTCCACTTGTCAGTCAAATGGAAATCTGCAAAGAAAACAGCAGTGAAGAAACATTAAATATTTTACCGGAAATAGCAGCTGATGGGAAAATGGTGGACAAACTAAATCCGGCTGTACCAAATCTTCCACTTCTACGGGTAAGTTATTAAAATAAGTCTGGAAGTATCATCAGAGCCATTTTTCACAAATTAAAACCTTAAGTTCTTAGTGTTGGCGACTTATCCAAAGGAATTTTGTAAAGCGCCTCATGCAAGGCGATCGATAAACATTATTCATTCGCATTTACATTTAATTGACGTTTTATGCTTTGTTGTCAGGTAAAAGTCATAAAAATACGATTTGCTCTACATTATAATTACAAGGTTGGATGGCTAGACGATGGTATAGATATTTGTTTTATTTCTGCGTCGCATAATAAATTTAACTAAATTGAATTGAATTGATAACCGGAATGGTAGGCAATAGGTGAAATCTAATAAAACTAGGGTTTCTCAACACGACAAGCCCAGTCAGATTATCAAAGTATAAAATTGTTTGTTATTGTCGATGGTCACTTTGAACTTCTAATTCGATCAAGATCGAATTACTGGAAAATGTGTGAGTTTTTACCCTTTAGTATTTTGTTTTATGTTAATATATTTAGTGTCATCTTGTGTTACTATTCTTCAAACAAATTTGAATCCATATGTAGATTAAATTAACACTGTCGTTATTTTATTATTCTTCTTTCTGCGGAAATAACCGCTTAACACCTTTAAGAAACATGACTGATTTACCTTTCAGAATGCTGCAATGAAAGGTGTGGAATTCATCAACGCTGGCTATGGCATAAAAAACCCTCTCCTTTCAGCTTCCCAGAAAGGCTGCAGTAGTTCAGGCACATTTAGTAAGTACTAAAATACACCTTAAAACTTTGTGGGTTTTTTGTACATATGCGAAATTATTTTGTTAGTGCAACGTTAACTAATCCAAATAACGGGATCATGTGAATCGTGCGTGTAGGGGAATAGCTTGGCTTACAGTCTATTAAGGGAAGACATATGTTTGTACGAATAGCTTTTTTAAAACTCGAAGTGTTACAATCAGAGCACGCAGAAAGAAAACAAACGGATGTTTCCATTTTTGAATGCTAGAATCTGACTACATTGTAGGGGGCCCATTCTGTAAGAAATCAAGTTATCAAAAGACTAGTCATGTTAAGATATGTCTTTAACTTTTGCGGTCTTCTATGCATCAAAATATTTTATTCTAAAGTTCATAAAATTATCTAGAAAGGAACTGCTATGACTTGCTTAATTAGTTAATTGATATAAATCTGCAACACTGTCACGGCGACTCCAGCTATTTTATCTATTAACATGCACTATTCTTTGAAAAGTTATCATATATTTGCATCCAGAAGTAAGGCCCAAATGTCGCTTTCGTTTGTATATCAATCAAGTACTGCCTTTGCAAAGTTTAACGTCACGCCTCGGAAGACAGATTTGAAAATTTTATAGTGAGCGGGAGTTCTCTGGAGAAGTCATATAACATGACCTGCTGTCGTCACTCATGAAGAGCACTGACACTGTAACCATCTATTTGGTACTTAATTTATACAAGAAAACAAACTAGGTAAATATGTTATTTCCATATGTTAATTTCGTTTCATTTTCACCCGTTGCCAAAAAGAGGATACTCAAAATGAATTTATGATTCTAGATACAACAGAGTTCATATTTCCTGAAACATTTCAACCTAGCACATACCCTGTACAAAGCTAAATGATATTTCAATCACATCGGGCAGATGTTACAAAACGCTTGACAAGAACGCTGAAGAAAATAATACTGATTTATTTGCATTTGTCCAAGGTGATGTAAAACCAAGATACATTTTTGGTAAAACTCTACCATGTATTTTTGTCCCTGCTGATGTTCTTTTGTTTTTTGTGGTCAATGCTTTTACTGTGAATTAAATGAAAAGCTACTTGAGTATGTTGAATATATGTACATGATTTATATCATACCGAAATGTCACTTTTTTCAATCGAAGCATGTGCTCACAAAATGCTCTAAATTCGTTAATTATATAATTGTTGCTAATACTATGTTACTTTCAAGGCGATTTTCATCCCAGACAATTACGGCAACCAGAAAATTACCTTCGCAAAACTTGAATCGTTTTTCAACAGAGCAAAATAAAACATATATTTGTATGGATTCTGACAAAATGACCTATTACAGGGCCGTATAAGGACCTCATAGTATACATGCACCAAGAGAGAAAAGAAACTTTCAGCGTTTTCCTGTTTGAGCATAATTAAAGATTTCATATATCCGTTTATCAAATACATATTTCATTAATAGGGCGCATCAATATTGTAAAGTCCAGTTATTCTATTTTATCAACCAAAATGTTAAGTTAAACAGCAATAATGGCAGGCGTGACTATTTCGTATATACGTGGAAAGGAACAAATCCCCGCAGTGCACTTATCCTGACTGAATAGTTTGTCTGCAGTGTAGCTTCTATAAAGGAAAATAATTAATGAGGTAATTATTTTTTTCAGGTTACAAGGACAAGGATGAAAAATACATCTGTCGAATTTGTCAGAAGTCTTTCAATATCCAGCGTCTTCTCAATCGCCACCTGAAGTGTCACAGTGAAATCAAGCGTTACCTATGTACTTTCTGTGGAAAAGGATTCAACGATACTTTTGATCTTAAACGACATACAAGAACTCATACAGGTACGGAAACGTGCCATTTGATAGCATATATGATACAACTGTTTTACGTATCATAGAAGAATTCATACAGGTTCGAAAACATGCCATTTGATAACATGCAAGATACAACTGTTGTACGTATAATTCAAAAACTCACACCAGTACGAAAACGTTTCATTGGATATCATGTAAGATACAACTGTTCTAAGTATCATTCAAAATTTTAGTGCCATATTAACTCCAGAACACAGGGTTTACCATTTTGCAGTCGACATGTAATTGCAAATCATTTTCTCAGGGAATATAATTGCTCAGAGGTAATACATTGTGCATTAATACAAATACAGTCAGCAGACACTCATTATAACGGAATATTCAGGTGTAAACTCCAACAGAACACACACACACACACACACACACACACACACACACACACACACACACACACACACACACATGGCGTTAGCATAAGGTTAGAGATTGATAGTGTGAAATGAATTAAATATGCTGCACTTCATATGAATCCCAATTTTCTTCTCTCCGTCTATGGTTTGGCACATTTTCCCCCAGTATACCCACATATGCGTTCCTATTATCTCCCCATCTATTGATTGGCACATTTTCCCCCAATATACCCACATATGCGTTCCTATTATCTCCCCGTCTATTGATTGGCACCTTTTCCCCCAGTATACCCACATATGCGTTCCTATTATCTCCCCGTCTATTGATTGGCACCTTTTTCCCCAATATACCCACATATGCGTTCCTATTCTCTCCCCGTCTATGGATTTGGCACATTGGCCCCCAGTATAACCATATATGCGTTCCTATTATCAGGTCCGGCCCTAGGGAAGGGCGAACGAGGCAACCGCCTTGGTCTCCTCGCTTCTCCGTAATGCAATTTGTTTGCTTGGGGCCCCGCGCTCATCGCTTGCTGCCTTGGGCCCCGCACATCCTAAGGGCCGGGCCTGCCTATTATCTCCCCGTCTATTGATTAGCACTTTTCCCCCAGTATATCCACATATGCGCTCTTATTCTCTCCCCGTCTGTGGATCGGCACAGTTCTTCCCCCAATATACCAATATATGCATCCTTCTTTTCTCCCCGTTTGATAGAAATAAAAGCAAAACAAAGCAAGGTAAATGCCACTTTGTATCTATCGTAAGTTAAAAGACTTCTTTTATGACTTTTACTCGTCCAAAATGAGTTGCACTCTATAATCTAGGAAATAATGTTCCAAAAAATGTGTAACAATGCGCAAATAAAAATTTACAAATTTGCTCAAAGCCGTTATTTTATTCCAAACAATTATTTATTTAAAATGTACGTTCATTTTGAAAAGTCAGTCATTAGAATTTTCAGCAAAAGATTTGTACTTACATCATAGGCAAAAGATGGTCTTTAATTTTTCATGCCCCGTCACGAATATACCAGGGGCATAAATTGTTGCCCTAATCCGTCCTTCCAATTTAGTTCTTCCTTTAGGCCAGTTTTCTGGCACGGGGATGGGAGATTATCTGAGGATGAGTGGAATTCGTGTTCACGATTTAAGTTGTTTTAAAAAGAGCGGTTTTTTTATGCCTATCCTATTGGTACCTTGTCTTTTTTTCTTTCTAGGAGTCAGACCGTATAAGTGTGATATGTGTGAGAAGGCCTTCACACAGAGATGTTCACTGGAATCCCACGGCAGGAAGGTGCATGCAATTGAGTTAGCCTTTCAGTACAAGGAAAGACGTACCAAGCTGTACGTCTGTGAGGATTGCGGACATTCCACAAAGGAACCAGGTCTTCATTATATTCATCTGAAGAACTATCATCCACATAGTCCTCTGTTGACCAAATTCTACGACAAAAGACAGTTCAAATTCTCAGACACAAACCCACCTCAGCCGGTGTATTGATGAATTCAGTGTAACTATTCAAATTCAGATATCTTTCTTCTAAACTGAGTATAAAAATCAACAGACAGACTGAAAGTTGTGAATAAACATTTGTATACCGACAGGAAGTTGGGTCATACATGATGCGCCGATTCCTATTTGCGTTACGTAGATAACATCCCAAATCATCTTCCAATATCTCGCTTCCAGTTTCCTTTAACAATGATGTTGAGGACAATATTCACGCAAAGGTAAGTTTCAAAACCTTAACCAATATTTTATATCATGAAAAATGTAGGAAAATCACCAAATGACACATGCTAATGGGATGTTGTTTTCGTTTTTTCACTGTTTAGGAAATTTGTGAACTCCGCTACTATCAATAATTTACAAAGACTATACACGTAACCTGTCTACGTTAAACTTGGCAGTGTAATGGAAACTATATATTTTCGTTTATTGTGTTGAACTATTTCATTTTTAATATAATCGACAATGCTATATTTGCTGAAAGAAAATAACAACAGTTTCAATACCGGTAATTTAGAAGAGAATAAGTAAAGCTAAATACCATCTAGTGTCAGGATTGTCGGATAAGCGTTTCTCTTTAAAACGATCAACATAGGCTGACAGAAATCTTGAATATGTCAGGTAGGAAAAGGCAGTGCGTCCTCGTTACACGAGTAAGTAAACTGCTTATTTTGCATATGAACTAAAGATGAATTGGTGATATAGTCTGACTAGCGGCAATCCAAGCCATGTTGACTCCCTGACGAAAATTGTTTTGGTAGGTAGATACCGGATATCATGTTTATATCACTTTCGTGATTAATATAATGGGTGAATATGATACATGCTTCAGTGTTTTTAGGGCTACAGAAATTCATTCAACGCAAACTTTTTATGTGACGGGAGTTGAAGACCAAAATGCATCATAATACAAAATATACAAACGTTTTATGCGATGGGAGTTGAAGACCAAAATGCATCATAATAGATACAAAATTTACAAACGTTTTATTTGATGGGAGTTGAAGACCACATTGCATCCTAATAGATACAAAATATTCAAACGCTTTCAAAGCAATGTTTATGATAATAGTATTAAGATGTTTTCTACATTAGTTTGCTACAAACATCATTCAGTCTAACATGTGTTTTTACGTGTATGCTAACGGTAATTATGGGTTCGAGAATGTGTTACATTTTATGTTACTCAGAAGATTTGTCATCTGATATTTCGCAGCCTACGTTTCAGTGGAGACAAAAGACAACTCTTTGCATTTTACCATCATCTCATAGTCCGTCCATTTGTCTGTCTGTCTGTCTCTATCTGTCTCTTTTATAAATTTAAAAAGACTATATAGCATTTTAACTGCCAGGAAGTTGTAAACCTTGTATTTATTTTCAGCTAGCATTTGCAGTAAGACAATATACAATTATTTGCATCTGACCATCCTCCCTTTCTGTCTCTATTCCTAAAAAAACATATAAAGGTAATTCTTAGTCCTTAATGTATTTTCTGTCTCGTTGAAGGAGACACTAAATAAATAGTCAAGTTTTCAAATTGATGTCTGTGAAAATATATTTATTGCCATAAACATCAGTTTTCATTGCTTTAAAATAGGGTTTATTTTCGTTAGCTCTTAAATTTATGGATTATGAAATGACATTTATGGAAAGAACCTTGTAGGGCATGTATTTAAATCGTTCGTTGTCTGCCAACCATGAAAACCACACAACTTGCAAACAACGATAAAAATGAATTCAGTGAATAAAATATCTCATCATAAAACGGAGTTAGATATGGTATAAACATCAAGTGCAGACACACATATATACGACGTAAATGAAAATTCTGGGCTCAAAGTATAGGACAGTAGTAAAACTTTATTTTAAACAATTGTTCCACTACCCACCCACCCCCTCCAACAAAATTTAAAAAAAAAGCCCAACAAGAAATTAAAATAAAATTTCAAAAACAACAAAAGGCAACAACAGAACAAAAATAAAATTTCAAATATTAATAACAATAATAATACGTTTGTTGCTATAGATAGTTTGAAACGTGTAATATCTGATTGGGTGAGGACATGAAGCGTACTATACGACAGTGTGAGCTTGTGAATTTCTTTGAAAAATCAAGCCTTTAGGTTCAACCCGTCAAGTAAATCTCTAATTGTTCTATTTTGCAACATTTTTGTCTTGTACGAAATGCAATGAGTAAATTAAAACGCTTTCAATAAAAACTTATTTTATAATATTTTATTATTTTCAGAAAGAAACTGAAGTCAATAGTTCTTGGAGGAGAATTCAGGAGAGACTATGCTACTTTCTGTGGTGCTTCTGGGCTAACTACATATCTGGCGCTTCCAAATATTGGAATTTATAAATATCTTGTAAATCATTACAGTACCTCAGATGGAACTACGAAACTGCTTATTTATTCTCGTTGATGTTACTCATTTTTAATTTGGTCAATGCCCTTTAGAATTCGCGAAAGGGAAATAAATAATATAGAACTATGTCAGTTTTTCTAGCTTGTTATTTATATCAATGTTTTTCATTGAAGAGATGCTCCTTTTGAAATGTTCAGCATTTGTTGTCATTCGCAAATATTCGGGGTTCGGAGTGTCTTGTTACAGTGACTCGTTAATTGTTCCGCAGTTTATTAAAAATTTCACAAAGATAAATTTCTTCTTTACGTGAAAAAGACACTAAAATGAGCAATTATCTCTCTCTCTCTCTCTCTCTCTCTCTCTCTCTCTCTCTCTCTCTCTATATATATATATATATATATATATATATATATATATATATATATATATATATATATATATATATACCACATACATTAAAAATAACATGGCCTTTAAAGTGTTGGTAAAAAGCAAATTAATATACCAATACTATTGGTATATCAAATTGTGATCCGCCCATGGCGCAATAATACGAATATATAAACATTATTTCAACTGATCAATTATGAATTTCTATTCATTAATCATAAATGAAATATGAAAATAATGATAACAACTATTAATAATTCCTGTTTTCTAAATGAAATTAAAATGGTACACAATTTCATAGGAATCCTTTCTTTTTCCGTTCTCCTCTCCCTCTCGTACGTAAGGGAACAAATACGCAAAAGTCTGGAGTGAGAGAGAAAAACAAATTGCGCTGGACGAGAACATTAAAACTGAACTTGCACCAAGTAACCTACATGAATATGGTTCGTCGTAACCGTATGTTTACACTTTCCTTGGGATCTATTTAGAGTGTTCATGATATCAATGATACATAGTTCCAATAGCCTGTCGATACTGTAAGTTAAATGTGTCGGTTACGAGATGCACATAATGTAACGTATTTAATGCGCTGATGTTGTTGTTCTTACCCCACCCCCTTCTCTCTCTCTCTCTCTCTCTCTCTCTCTCTCTCTCTCTCTCTCTCTCT
>JAECUM010061316.1:0-21603 GCA_016617855.1 Megalonaias nervosa
TAATATAATTTTGGCCTATAGTAATACATTCTAGTACTAAGGTAATATACTCTACATTCTATGTGGTGTTGTCCCTTCGAAACAAATCCGTTTTGCACTGGATTAAAGATTCGAAAACAAAGATACTTTTAAAGTCTAACCTTAAATTCGAGCATTGCACGAATAATGAAATAAACAACTATTACTTTGAAGCTCAGTAGTTCTGGTGAGTTTACTTTAAACGTTTTCAAATATAATGAGCAGATATAGGGCACAGTTTAACTTGAGAACTTCATAGAAATAACACATCGTGGATATCAACAGCCTATTGTTGAATTTCGACATTTAATAGATTTAAGTATTAGTTAAATCGATGTATGCAAATTTACATCTAAATCTAAAATACTTTTACCCGACGATGACGCTCTTAATGCAAAAAATCACACCATATATTTAAAGTAATTTAACATAGTATGAAATATATCACGATGACCCATACATAAAGGAAAATATACGTACTAGATTACGGGCAAGAAAATCTTAACACAATACACTCCTACTGTTATGTTAGCTTCTTGTAAGATATAATACTACAATGGAGCTATACCTAATGAAAATTAGAGAATTTGTCAGCTGATGACATTAAATGCATAGACGAGAGAGATTAAATGACATGTTAAATGTATTGTTATATAGCAAAATGGAAGTGACTCAGAGATGAAGGAATTGCTGATTTAAATCAAACGATCAGGAGTTATGTCATCTACATATTAGGTGAACTATGTGGAAACAGAATATGTTATCAAATATTTTGTTTCAGCTGGTCGTGACGCAGCTAAGGCATTAAAGGAAGTATCAATTTTACAACAGCTATGTCACGATTCAAATGAAAACACTAAGACAAATCTACAATTGTCTATAACGACATGAAAAGTGAAAATAGATTATGTTGTTTATGTCGTTGATATATTTTTGTTACCGAGAGAATTGGTTATGAAATTTAGAAGTATCGTTGGATACAACCAAAACTGTAAGAAATCCATTGACTTGTTTCAACTGTTCTTCCACTCTACCATCGGTAGCAACGGGGATAAAATGTTAATCTAAATGCGTATGTTATGTACACGTAATTTGCATTGAGTGTTGGCTTTTGTTCACGATCATATGCTATGATATGTGTATTTAGTTTGTATTGTGTGATTGACCTTTATCCATGACTGAGGGTAGACGTTGGGTCTACCTGATTATTTTGTTCATAGACATATTACATGGCTAAGGAATATTTTATTGAAGTATGTCTTCTATTGGGCCATATGTCCAGGGAGAAAACCGACTCATATGGTAAACAAATGAAATAAATATGGAATACCACGACATTAAAAATATCGTCTTCGAACTACAACTGACAAATTCGAACTACAACTTACAGACTGATCAAATAGGAATGACAATATCAGTTAATGCTAAATATCAATATGCTCTCATGCATAAATGAATTATGGAATTCGTTACTGGCCCATCATCGGGTATTATGTGATAAATACAATCCATAATCAGATAATGGCACGGTAACAAATGTATGTACATAACTAATAACCTGCGTTAAAAAACAGACATGATAGATACTGTTTAGTTAACGGTGATGATAAGTCTAGGAGCCAATATATTACATTTTAAGATTCAGAGGCTCCAATAAAGATAACTATAGGGTGCTTTCATGTTAAAGATGTTTTCAATATATGTACCAAATAACGTTTTAATAAAACACTTGAATTTCTTAATTGTTACAGAAGCTTTCTATATGTAGGTGTCACGCACCTTGGTTTATAGTCCGTTAAATTAATATCTAGGTCGTTTCAACAAAACAGACATGTTAACATGCTATGTAACTAATCCTGATATTTTGAATTATTCATTGAGGACCTCATACGATCTCACACCACGCAAATCTGGTTTTATCCCCATACACTGAAAAATTGTTTGGTCTATTACTTATGGACTAAAAACACCTTTCAAGTAGGAAAACCCCACATCTCCTCCCACGGTGTAACGAACGGATCAATTATGGTATTAGAAATATGGTAGTTACGTTCTTACAAGCTATCGAGTTTCGAACGGTAGCAGCTACACCATAGCTGGATTTTGTCAGCAACAGTCCTCCGATAGTAGCTAGTACAAACAAATGTATCAGCATACTTGCCCCATGTGCATGTATCCTTTCACAGACGAGTGCATACTTTCCAAGTGAGGTTGTAATTGTGTGTCTAACTTATGTGTTGAGAGAGTCATATTTGTATTCCTAGAAGCTGTACACTAGTGCCAGTATCATCACAGGTGCTCCAATAATTGTTACTTCTGCTAGGTTAAGCTGGTTTATAAAACAAATACTAAACGCTACAGATAGATATATTAAATAGATTCATCACAAATGCTAATGTTTAAATAAACCTTCGAGTTCGTATCAGCAGTTTTTATACAGTCCAAGTAGGATTTGCGAGAAAATGCTCTTTAGTATCATCCTGTATGTATTGTGCCCTTTTCAGTTTCATGGAATGACCAAACTTTCTATATCTGCGGCTATTGATAAACATGAATAGCTGCCAAGCTCTTTGTTTGTAAACCTGAGGGACTTACATAGTTTGTCACACTCTCTTAGAAACTATAAAGTAGTTTTGCCAGCTTAAATAGGTATTTCTCGAACTTGTACTTCCCAGTTCGTGGCTCTGTGTTTATCTGTATGATGAATGTGTTATCAGCTTTGGTAAAACTATATCAAACAGTGCAATTTGCTTAGGCGCACCAACCTGAGCGGAGCTAGTGGTTTCGTTAATAGTGAAAAAATCGCCCATTCTCTCGTAATATGGGTGATAGTTTTTTGCGTTCCATGAATGTACCCTCCCAGCTACCATTTTGCTAACTACCGCATAACTGTTAAGTATTTTTCTGGAATGCTCATGGTCTCAGATTGTCGCTATGTTATATGTAATTCCTCAAAACACTCGCTGTAAATTTCAAGGATTTAGTCCTTAGTCGCGTGTGAAGTATAAGTACAAATAGTTTCGAGTGCGAGAGGGTTAAACCACCTAAAGCCATCAACTGTCTCTGCATCATGGCAGATTGTTTGGATTGCGGTATGTTACCCAGCTATATTGTGTTGCACTGTTATGGTATAGGCACATTTTCTTTTTGCGTGACACTTGTACACCATTGAAATGCCTCCACGTATTCACTTCTCCATCAACAGGTACATGCCAATGTCTGCCAGCAGCTCCATTTTAGAAATTGTAATTTATTGGAGGGCGTCCCAGCTAATTACTAGTACCATGTAGTGATCGGCCGGATCGACGTCGTTGTTCTTTTTTTTTCGGAGGGGGGTGTAGTTGTCCTGAAATGCCGTTCCTGGCAGTAGAAAAAGCTCGCTTAAAGTAGAGGACGTGGTAGCTGTCTATATTTAGCAGTCAAATGTTTTTCACATTCTGAGAATGCTCATAGTCATTTTCGGATATTCTAGCAAGGATTAGATGGCTCTTAATGACCTCTGTTAGAACGAGATGTGTTTCTTCGCCGCGCTTCCAGGTGATCATGTATTCATCCAAGTACACTAGTTTACATTTGAGCAGGGTAATCTCATGTTCTGCACCAGGTTTCACATGTCAATTTCCAACGTGTGATGCTTCCTTCAGCAGGTTAACTGCTAGCCTTTCCATGCTGCTATTTATAAAATGTAGACCGACATAATGTTGTAGATGCCTTAGTCTGCGCGTCGTGTACTTCTCCATTTGTGGGCAGATGGCGCTTATTTTTGCAAATAAATGTGTTCTGCTATCCTGTATATTAAGGCACTCTTCGTAGCTGCGCATGTTATGTACTACAACTGATATCTTTGTTTTCTCTTTGTTATTCTACAGCTCGATGTTACATGTGTTGTGGGCTGAGCTTCGTTAGGTGCCGGTAACGCGGTCTTGCACTTTATCGTTCCTATTGCCTGGCCACAGATGTAGCTCTTTGTCTTCCTGGGAAGTCTTACGATCGTCTCCGTCCATTAAAGTTTCATCTGGATTCGAAACACCTCTCAAATATTCTCCGGTTCACGCTGCAGATATTGGAAGAAAGTGGCAACAGCATCCATGCTAATGCATAACATATATTCATCGGATATGTCGTCGCTGCAAACAAGCGTGTAGCAGAAGATGCATGGAACCTGGTCAGCACTTTTCTGCGTTCGGGTTTCATGCAGATCACCCCGGCAAGTCTTACTACTGCCACATTCAATAACTTGAAATCGGCATAAATGGAACGGGTATGTGGCTATGGTTGTTGCGGAAGGCTAGGATGTTCATACCTGAAACTCTGTAGCTTTTCGGATATACCGCGGCAGTGTTTTCCTCGTGGCGGCCAGGCTGAAGACATCGAGAGACCGAAAACAAAGTTCTTCTTTCTTTTGTATTTGCTGTGTTGGCGCATTATAATATGCAGCCTGTGGTCATTGAAAATGTATTTGGGGTAGAGGCCATTATCTCAGACGAAGACAACAGTAGCTGAGTTCTTGGTTGCGATCTTAAACGTGCCGATCTCGTTAATCATCAGAGGAAAGTCAATGCCGGTATGGTGAAGATTGTCTAGATGCTCTCGTTACTTGCTTTGGTGATCAGGGTATTCGTTAGTCTGGTACAAGTGAGCCTGGACGGCCTGCACGAAGAAGTGGTTGTCGTTTTTGTTTACATTGCTAACAGCTCTCTCGCCTACTATGGACGATGCTGTTGCAATAAACTTCAGCTCCAAATCTGGAAATCAAATAATTGACAACAAACAAATGCCGGTCCATACCGCTCGCATATGATGAATGCGCAGTACGATTGCAGAGGGGTCCCGGAAATAGACTGCCACCTTAATGCTCTCTGCTATATCAGGTTCTTCGTCCCATACATTTTCCAATTCTTGTATACAATCTTCCTGCTGTACCGTCAACACCAGGGTATGTGTATGCACTTTTCAATAATCGTTTATACAGCTCTCGCCTACTTCTCGGTACTTCTTAGAGTAGGCCAAGCTCGAGTGGTATTGCCACTAGACATTTGTATGGTATAGTTTGTCAGATCGTATATTTCTATTGGCATGTTATGCGTACATAAAACAATCTTTCTGCTCCCTCCTCGGGTGGGAACAATAGGTTCGTCTGCATTTCCGTGATTCGACACCTTCACCCGATGTCTCTCTTCGGCTGTCATACCAAATTCTCAGTTGTTTCAACAAGGCTGACCACTGCCGCTCATACCCTCTCCGAATCAGCTGGCCATCAGCTCAGGTGAATCTCCTTTTCACTGCTACGTGTACAAATGCATCGACCAAAGAAACAACTCAATTAACGAGCACCAAATGCAAAATGTCAGTACTAAAAGCTTTTAAAGTGAGTTGATGCAGTTTTATGTATAATCACTCATGCTTTGATGATCATGAAGACATTTCAAAATAAGGAACGGTAAATGTCTAGGACGTCCTATATGCAGAAATTCGTGAGGGTCAGACAACGTATTAAATAAAGCCAAGCAGGATATAAAAACGGGAAAAAGAAACAGATTAAGAAAAGACCTGACTTGTATCATTAAGTACTCATGAACAGTTTATAGCAGTTGCAGTTTGAGCAAATATGAAGTTTCGTAAACGCATCGAATATAAAATCTGTTTGTGAACACTCTGTGTCTCGCATAATTTTCGACGGTTGCAAAATAATCGACGGAAACATAGATGAGTCATTATGTTGGTGCAAACAGACAGACACCAAGAAATAAATCTTCGTTTAATTAATCCTGGAAAAGTCTTATATAATTTTTTGCAGACTCACTGGTTTTCTTGTACTATGATAAACGTACACGTCTTTATGATATTATTTCGCAGAAATAGCAAAGCTGAACAAAAACTTCAATATCATTCAGCTTTTCCAATAATAATTTTGTCAGCTTTACATCAATATAGCATTAATCCTATTTTAATTTCATATGATAAGAACTGTTTGAAAGTAAGTACGAAACCTAGGTGTTACTCTGGACAGTTCTCTCTCATTGCACCAACATGTCATGAACATATGCAAGGCTGCATGTCTTGAGCTGAGACGCATCAGCTCCATTTGCAAGTATCTTTCAGTTGATGCCACTAAAACACTTGTGTGCTTCTTAGTACTTTCAAGACTGGACTATTGTAAACCAATTCTGTCTGGTTCGTCTCAATATCTACTCCAGAAACTTCAAAAAGTTCAAAACACAGCTTCTCGGATCATCCTTAGAGTACCACGATCAGAGCACTCCTCCCCCTGCTCTGTACCCTACACTGCCATCCATTCGATCCAGAATTAAACACAAAATTTGTTCTCTGTGCTACGTTTCACTGACGGGCTCCAGTCCAACATACCTATCTGACCTCACCCATGTGTACACACCAACAAGATACTTTCTCTCCTCTTCTGACACTCGTATTCTCATTATTCCCACTATGAAAATGAAATCATATGGACAACGTTCCTTTGCATACCAGGGTCCAGCAACGTGGAACAATTGCCCACTGAACTTAGACACAAAGACACAGTGACCTCATTCAAGAGCGTTCTTAAAACTCACCTATGTCAACTGCAAGAAAAGACTTAAAGACATAATAATGTTTCCTTACCTTAAATATTTACAGCATGTTTTCTGTTTTCTAATTTCGTGGTGTTTGTTTATATTTTTTTAATAACATCATTATATATGTTTTTTATGTGTTGTCAAATGTTGTAAAGCGCTTAGAGCTTCTAAAGATTAGATTATTATTTGATTCATTACTATAAATTTGCTACGAAACTAATTATGAGTAAGATCGTCATGTACGAAAACATTAAAATTAGAATTAAAACCCAAATTAAACTAAAATACGCATATTAGGATATTATATGTTAAATATTTTACGTTGAATCTTCCCTTTGACTAGCATGCAACCATCCAAGGTCTGACACTAACAAACAAGTGATTCAAGTGCTTAGTTCAATGCGCAACATACTAATGTCTGATTACGTCAGGCAACTGTATTTTCATTAGAATAGGTCCATGAGATACTTTCCAATCTCCAAAAGCCACACATCTTCAAAAGGCACACGTGTACCTTCTATGGACATATACGCTGAGTACGAAATCCTATCC
Source organism: Megalonaias nervosa (assembly GCA_016617855.1). NCBI lineage: Eukaryota > Metazoa > Mollusca > Bivalvia > Unionida > Unionidae > Megalonaias > Megalonaias nervosa. Next base: position 7,146 of record JAECUM010061316.1, read on the forward strand.
GAACCAAAATGACAGACCTACATAACATTTCTTCATCTATACCGCCTGCTTATGAACATAGCCGACGTTTTAATACATACTCGCCCACAAATGTCGTGGACAAAAATAAAAAGAAAACACTGTAAATATATTGTTTTCCAGTATAAAAACGAACATATGAGTTTTGTTTGACAAAGATATCCTGCTCAAGTTTAGATTGTTGAAATGTGTTTTCTTATTGAGTACGTACGTGTATTTTCGCAAATATACCCTCTCTTATCTGAACATGATTTGTCGTTCCATTTCGTATTATTAGTGGATATTTCAGCACAGTTCTCGTAAGCTTCAGCTTGAGCACCACTTGGCTCACCTAGGATTGACAATAAAGATATACATAATACGAAAATGTTAAAATATTCATATAGTTACTGTCTGAAACGTTGCTGTACAAAACAGAGTAACGTCCAACTTTACTGAATTTATATATAATTTTAAATGTGTATAATAGTAGCATTTTAATTAAGGTATTTTGTAAAGAAATATTATTTCCCGATATTTCACCTTTTCAATGTAAAACGTAAATACAACAGTTCATTTGATCAAAGGTGAAGTTTCTAATTTCTTCGAATAATATTTAGATAGTTTCCTCATCTGCATCTTTGTGAAGCCAGTAAAATAATTATTGTCGGAAGACAAGAAAACAACGTCTTCATTCACTCTCAACCATATAAATATCCTAACTGTACTTGAGATGCATTTAATGCATATACTTTCTAATGAAGAACTCAAGAATTAGATAAATCTTAATCCACTTATATAACAAAATCGGCAGTACAAAATATAATACATACATGATGCTATTTTTGAGTCTTATCCCTTGATACGGGACAAAATAACTTTTTTAAAAAAATGCAAATGTTTTGTTACACAAATGCATTTTCTTTCAGCCATGTAGGCAATATGATGGTTATAGATAAGTGATTTCTTAATTTAAAATAAACCTTATATTTCTATAAAATTGTTTTCGGGTTTAAAACAACATTGAACTGAGGAATTATAAACACCAGCAAAAACAATTTTATTTCTACGGAACATCAATAAATTCAACAAAATGACGTTTATACCTTTTGCCCAGTTTTGATATGTGAATTTCTCTCCATTAGCCCAAATGCGTTGCGCCTCTGGATGCAACTTGCCTGACCCTATCCATAGTCCATTCACTGTAAACTTTCTCTTCCTCATTTGGCCTGCAAGGTAAATGAGTGTGTTTTGACCAATGTGTATGAAGCGTTGTAGAGATTTAAAGACATACTTGAGGGAAATCATATTATTAAAGATCCATGCCTATAAAATAACATTCTCTAAGGGTGATGTGAACACTAGTATAAAGTCAGGTTTACAAATCATATTGCTTTAGTTTTACGAAACTGTTTATTTATGAATTAAAGGTTTTATCCATACTGCCCAGAAATAGAAACAATTTTTTTTCCCTTTTATTGCATCTGTTGAAACACCCGCAGTTAAGTGGCCTCTTTGGTATACAGAAGAGAGAAACGATATTATTTCGATGTGACTTAAAGTTTTGAAATCTAACACTGACAAACGTTCTAAATAGTTACTTGAAATAAGCTATAACTTTCCTTGATTCTATCGTTTTAATGATCATGAACCTTCAAGGTCCTTGCTCAGAGTCAGTAAAACATTGTTCATATAATTTTGGTTTAACTTATCAATGTTTTTACGTATAGATATACTCATTTATCGCGTTTTGAATTTCCATCCCAAAGCATGCCGAGAAATAAACACATGTAGCTATCAACTTTAGCTGGTATAATGTGCTTTAAAACAAGTAATAAAAGAAATAGTTTGGATAACATAGCACTTACCTGCAATAAAGTTTTGTTCAAAGACTGATTCGATGATGATCAGCATGCCACCATCGTGCTTGCAGACGTTGAATGCCTCGTTCCAAGTGATATTTGTATCTACTATTTGGTAGCAATGTTCTGTAGTTCCATCCTTGATGCATGGTTCGGCACAGCCTGAACTCAAGGTTACTAAATAATAATAATAATAATAATAATAATAATAATAATAATAATAATCATAATCATATTGACAACAGAAAAGTACCGCGGATCTATTTAATTTCAGTATTGTCCACCTTTTGAAGGAACAAATATGAGTGTGTAGTGTTAGTTTCACTGCTGATCTATATTTTGAGATTGTTTTAGATTAATAAGAGTTCCATAAAATAATTTTGATTGGCATTTTACTTCAATTGCTAAACTAAGAGACAGTTACTTGAACACTAGATTTGGTAGCTTTATGTTTCTTCAATACGACGTGCAATGGCCTGAAACTACTAGGAAATGTGCATGAAAAGTGAAACTACAGAGATATATAATTCAGTCACATTTTGTTTTTCAGCGTCCCAGGCGTGTGCAGAAAACGTGAAACTAAATTGCTAAAGTTTTGTCTACGGTGGAAGTCGATATGGTGTGTTTTACAAACTCTGAGGATTGACTAAATACATAAATATGTGGCTTTCAAGCTAATGTTCTTTTCAGTATATGTACTAAATATTTTTAACAAAATGCAATTGTACAAAACCGATGAATTTTGAATCGTATTAGACCCATTCTGTATGTAAGAGTTATGTACTCTGGCTTACAGTCCATTAAAAATACTGATCATTTCATCACACCATACACAGCCAGATATGACATACTCGTGAAATATATACCTGAAATTTGGAATTCTTCTATTAAAAGTACAAACAGTCTTACAAAACGTAAATGTGACCTTTCTTCCTTTCAATAAAAAGTTGTTTGGTATGTTCCTATGGCCGGAAAGGATATTTTCGTAGGAACAATACGCATCCTAGAACATCGCAGAACAACAAATGTAATGAACTAATGGAACAATTAATATAATGAAGATGGGTTATGGATATATTAGTCTTCCTCCAACTTGTCTTTTGGACAGTTTGGAATTTCCCCACGGAGCATCTGTTTCTGCATTCTTCTTTGATATTGATGCAATAAATGTGTACACACTCTGATAAATCTTAAAATCTTAAATTATCAGCACAAACAATTATCTTAAACACACAGTATTGCCCTCTACAGATTTATTTATGATTTCTCCACTATTCAATTGAATTCATTAATAAAATCTGAATTACTTCCCACAGAGTTATAATGCTTTACAAGCACCCAGTAATATTCGATTTCAAATTATCTGCGCGTAGGTGTGTGAATGGTCCTAAATGCAAAGAATATAAGTTGTGGGTGTGTACATTATCCATTTATAAGTCACCTACTGTAACCTTGCAAATATTTGTTATTATATAAAAAGTGTTCAACATTAATAACTCTTTACGTTTCTCATACTGAGTGATATCCTCTAAAATATCGTTATAGGAAGTCCCGTTTAAATGCAGTGTGTAAAGTTTGCTAGTGACAATACTACGGGGATTATGGATAATAGATGAATACAAGTGTTGATGCTTATTTTTATTTCGACCTCATAGTTTCAGTCAAAAATGTTCCAATATCTACCAGGTAATTTCTAAGCTACTGCCTCCAAGGCTTTGTCACAATGGCGCCCAATATTCCAAGCATTTACGTGGAGGGCAAAATGGGATTTCTGAATTTGTTTGCGAGGGTGGCGTACGATTATAAGTCACGTCATTTCGTCACAATACTATCGGCTGTCACTCTGCCAGATATTTGAAGACAAAGTAAAAGACCACAATTTGTTCATTCAGTATGCTGTGGACTACACAAGCAAGGTTAACAGGAAAGCAAATACTGGTGGTGGTATTTAATCCAATATCAGCAATTTTCTGGCCCTGTTGTGTTTATGAGGATTGTTTCATAATAAACATGGCATATCGGAATAACCGCAGCTAAACAAACAGTTCGCAATATAATTATTTGGAATTGCAGGTCTTGATATGAATATGCCCAATTTATTTCAGAAAAGAAGAAAAAATAAAATTGTTTGAAGTTACGGTTCTTGTTATGATCTTGACACTGGTACAAACCTTGAAGTTACCAATAACGCTCCTAACTGTCCATCATTGTTTGTACCAGATTCCATCAACAATCTTCTCAACCATTCTGCAGAATGGACCTATTCCAATTATGAACAAGATCTCTTATAGTGATCATAATATTTGAGTATCCTAAAATGTATAAGTTTATACGATTTATTTCCTAATTATGGCCCTCCATTGCAGTATATAAAATCCAAAGTAAAGTGGCTCAGTGGTTAGTGTGCCAGAGAGATGTTTATTCTTTCGCCAGTCTGAATCTTGCCCCGATTAATCTGGTTTGCTGTTACGGTCTCTGTTCTCCCATATTCCTTATTCATCTAAATGTGATGATTTGCCTTTAGACGTTATCACCGACCAACTGACTTGGGTAAGTTTGGCCCTTTATCCACAGCAGTTGATGAGAAACTATAATTAGTAGTATTAGTAAGAACATGGTGACAAATTCAAACAATTACTTTACTAAATAATTGGACAAAGAGAGATTATTGCCTATTCCTTTTAGTTTACTTGATTGGTTTGGTTTTAAAAATCTTTTATTGACCAAATTATAGCACTTGGGTTCGGGCTACTAGATTTTACAAGTTAGCAGCAGCCCTACCCAAATACAAAGGTAAGTACACGAAAAGTTGCAGGGATTAACAGTACGTCTATATACGTATGCGTGGATCAGAACTACAGTGTATTGATACAAATGATTATCGAAAATGTCATTGTACGTAAAAAGGTGTACATCAACTAATTTAAATAAGAGAAAGGAGTAGAAGAGGTGGGACTTATAAAGAGATTCCGTGATGGGTACGGGAAGGAGATCGTGCCAGTAGGTAATTTGTCTTAGACAATTGTTGAAATATTTTAGTATCTTTAATATAAGTCTGGATGATGTCAGAGATGCGAGTGTTTAGGTCATTTGATAGCAATGTTGATCCAGACAGCAATTAATTTGTACTAACATGGATGAATATTTGTATGCACTTCGTTAGTCTTTGTCTTGGTACTATGTATTTCATACAATGAAACATATAATGGTAGGCACTCTCAGCGTCCTCTGTACGTGTGCATAATGGGTATTCATTAAGAAAATGTTAAAATAAATAATTCTTTAAATCACTAGAGTTGTTTCTCATCCTAGTATGAATAATTGATGATCTCCTGTTACCGGTATTATAATAAAGCGGTGCATGATTTTGTGTAGGTAAAATTTTACGTTTAAATATTACAGAATCTGCTTCATGTTTTACTGGATCCAGAAAAGTTCACTAAACGTTTAATATGGAAGATATATATGAATTTCTGGAGATTTCTAGTCTCGTATGTACCTGTTGAAAATTATTGTGTTGTACTAAAATGTATTGTGTTGCGTGTCGAAATAACAGATGTACAAGATCTTGAAGGAAAGAGGGAGAAGAATCATGAACACTTTGCTAAATATAAGGAGAGTATGAATGATTCTCTTTCGATGATGGAGGCTAAACGATTTTTATGTAAACATTGCTAGTAGAAGCGTTACGGGCGTGTCCAGTTACAATTTCACCTGCTCAAGTTGTTGCAGTCTTTCGATTGTTAATAAGTCAGCTGCAGACCAATTATCCCATATTATATCAGCATCCTATATGAGGGATAGTATATAAGAGAGATGCATTATGTCTAATTTTCTCCGACCGAGATTGTAAGTAATGGACCGCAAAACACTTCGAATTTTAGGTCCAGGTAAACACGTAGTATCAATATGTTTCGAAAAGCTACCAGAGTTAGTTTAATGTCAGGCCAAGGTATTTATGATGCTCAACAAGATATGGAACCCTCATTTTGAACTTACAGCTCGGGAAAAATTGAATCTAATTTTTGGGGGAAAGAAATTTGACTTCCGTCTTTGATGGGTTTAAAAATCCCAGCCATTGTTTGGACCATTGGTTGATAGTTTTGAGGTCAAAGTTTAGCAAATATTTTATATATATATGTATGTATGTATGTATGTATGTATGTATGTATGTAGTAGAAGACCTAGAATAGATCGTCGGGAGACTCCAGTAAACATATGTTTGCCCGGTGATTCAGAAGTATTAATGAATACTTTTTAAGTCTACCAGAAAGATAGTTACCTTGCCATTTAATTAAAGTTCGAATCTATTCTGTATGTTTTCAAGCTGAAGATCAATCATTTATGCCAGACGTGAGCTAAAGCTTTTAAAACGTCACAAAGTTATATAATTACATGCTCGCGTTCGCATAAACTATGGTTGATATTTGTTCTTTGGAATATGGTGTCATTGTGGGTGATAAACCAGACTGATATTTATATAAGAGATTACTCGAACTGATATGGTTGTAAGTCAATTTAAAATATAAATCTTCAGCTTGACAAAGAAATAGGTAAATAGTTGAACGGATCGTTGGAATGCCCTTTTCAAAAATGTAGCATCACAATAGCGTCTTTACACATATTAGGAAGCAATTGTTCTCTTAATGATTTAGTGAATAAGACTCACAGAGGTTTGGTAACGGCTGGGCGGGCACATTTGTACATTGGATGACTGATCTTTTGAAGTCCACTAACATATTCGCTGGGTATAGTTTGTATTAGATCTAAATTATCTTGCTCTATCATCGTTATTTTGGATAATCTTTCATTCGTCTTGTAATAGATTTGAGGCAGTTCAACGTCAGTATCATCCACTTTAGATATTATAGTGAAAACATTATTTACTCGTTCTGTATTTACAAGTCAGTAAATGCTCTTACTATAGTCTCACCGTCTGTTGTATACTCGAGTGGTGGTATGATATTTTGTTTGTTCCGTTTAATTAAATGTTCAATTAGATGGCAATATTCCTTGGGGATGTGTCCCACATATTAAATTTTGTCATATTTTGAAATAAATTCTTTGCACAGTTTTGTTTGGTTGTCTACCTTATTTCTATTCTTATTAAATTGCAACCATAGGCGGATAATTCTTATTTGTTATTGCTTTTCCCTCAATACGATCATGGTTTTCTGTGGTTCTGCGCAATATACTGTCATAAAAAATGTATGGAATTTTACAAGTTTTGATGAAACATATATATATAAACCCACTTCTACCTAATTAAACCATGAATATATAAAATTCTAAAATATATGATCCTGCTACATATACTCGAGTGTTCGTGTGATATTTAGCTTTTTGTGTTTGATTAAATGTCTAGTTAGATGCCAATACACCCTAGATATGTGCCCTACGTTTTCAATACTGTCATATTTTGAATAAAAATTCACTTTGCAAATTTTTGTTTGGTTGCCTACTTTATATCTAGACTTTTAAAATTGCAGCCATGGGCGAGTAATTATTATACTGTATTGTATGCCGTTAATGCGATCTCGCTTTTTGTGGTTCTGCGTAATTTAATGTCATACAAAAATTTACCGCATTGTTTCAAGTTTTGATGGAACCTATATTTTAACAAAATCTGTAAACTAGAATGTAAATGTAGCCTCGGCTTTATTAATGTTATAAAATCATGTTAATACAATTTCACCGTTTTCGTTTTAAGATAATCTCATTTAATTTCTTAAAATCAGATTTGTTATGTAACCAAACATCTCTCTTGTAGCTTGAACATACAGCTTGATGGTCACTTATTAATATTTCAATAGGAATCACATCCGAGCGCCATACGTCAAAAGTGCTAGATACTATAATAGTGTCAAGTAAAGTAGATGAGGTTTCAGTGATCTTTGTATGGTCAATTATTATATTTTTGAAACTGTTCACTGTCTTTATATCCCTGCGATTTCTCAGTTTAGTGTTTTATCTGTCCTCATTTAGATCCTCTAATAAAATAATGCGCTTAGAAAAAAATAAGGGAATGCTTAATGGTATTTTCTTTAAGAATCCGAGAAACTGACTGCTGCTGATGGGGGTCTATGAACTACACGTATCATATAATTATAAAGCTGTTTAAGACGATTTATCCATAAACCGTCTATAGGTTATCTAAGAGCTCTAACCGTGTTCTAAACATTATCTTCTTTCTTCCATAAGCTATAACACAACCACCACGATTGGACCTAGCGTATCTGACTGGATTTTGAAATGTTTCAATGATGAGTATCATCTTGGATACAGTCATCAAGATGGGGTTTAGTTATTTCATTTGTATTGATATCATGAACATGCTTGATATGAAATCTAATTAGTGACTAACATGCACGAGTGACTAAGATGCACGAACGATCTTGTATTGTCTGCAGAAGAGGAGTTGCTACATAAGAAAGATGATGGTGATTTACCTACCTGAGCCACAGGACCTGGAGCTAGTTCTACATCCCACGAAAGCATAATTAAGAGTGGAATCCACAGTACAAACATGACTGCCGATAATACCAATTAACTTAAAAACGCATATAAACACAACTTGGAAGTTACATTTTTGGAGGTTTGAAGGCTTAAGCTTGTTTACTTCATGTGAATATTTATAATCAGAATGTGTCCACAACAGTCTAATAGTCATATATCTAAATACTATATACGTATAATCAATAGAAGATACACAAATAAAATAAAAATCACTAAAGCTCAACATAGTCTTCCTATGCATGTATCTGGCTCAGCTGAGGAATAGTCTAATGCTTGATTCCAGGTCTAGTGTACATAGCATCTAACGATCCTCCCTTGCTTGTTTTCACAACTGGCAGATGTGTCAGGTTGGACATGACGTTTATGTTTTAAAAACAACATTATTTTACTATTTTGCATGTCGTATGACACTCTTGGTGCATATTGGAATAATCACTTACAATCATTAAGTTTAAGAGCCACTTACCATTTTAATAAAATAACCTAGTACTTGACCAATTTCATCTCCAACTAAAAAGATCGTACAATTTCCTACGAGCAGAAATGTATCACATCTTCCCTTGTCTTAAACACAGAGACATATTCTTTGGTTGTGCCTCGCTGTACCTTTGGATTAGGTATGTAATTCTTACTGTCAAAGCACAATCTAACATTCACTTCTTTGATATGCTATACAACAACAAAACAAACTTAGACACCTTTACTTGTGGATTACTGTAGCCTTATAATGTACATTTGCCTTGACCAACACTACACCAATGAATGGATGTGGTTTCAGAATGTCTATACTGTTATTATATTTCGATGTTGGTAAAACTGAATCAAAATATATTTATACTTATGGAGATTCTAATCATTCTGTTAAGAACATGAAAAATTTCTCATCATTGGTATATTATGCACCAAAAAATGTAAGCAGATGACAGATGCTTTGTGTGTTGCTGATGGGTTGTCTCTTGGTAAAATACAATGACAAGTAGATTGTTTGAAGGCCAGTAAAGACACACGCCTTTTTCCGCAAGTTGTTTAGGCTATAATTGGTGTTCTAGGACAACTTATCCTCAGGCAATGTTTTCTCAGACAGAGCGCGCCTGACCAGTTCATCTCCAAGGGCAGTTCATCCCCATAACATCTGGTCCGAATTAAAATATTATCAAATTGAAATGCAGCATATCAGGATCGATGGCGCCATGAAAGTTAAATAAAGATAGATTATAAAAATAACTGTTATGACATTTTCTCTGATTTCCAGATTTTACTTAATAACAATAAGCCATTTTCAATATTATTAAAATTTACATATTATTTAAAACTTGTTCTTGATCAACCTGTATTGAGCCATTAACACTTTCCATCCATCCATCCACCCACATGCCCACTCACACATCCATCCATCCATACATACATACATGCATACATACATACATACATACACACATTACAAGTTGGATCAAATGCTTATCAACAATTTTGCTTCCAGAGAGTTTAATAATATCAACCAATCAAACACAGATGTATTCATTGATCAATGAATCTGAGATTTTAACCACACAAACCCAAGCTTGAGTGGAGACGGATCAGCATACGTACTCCAGAGTTGTTATAAGAAATTGACGGAGGCCCTACCATAGTCTCCCTTGGCCCTTATGGTCAGGTGAGCTAACGCAACTCACTTGATATCTTGATGACTTAAGTGCATTTACCATATGAACTCCAAATCAGATCAAAAATACAGGTAAATCATGCAAATATCTTCATGATTAGCCCTTATTCCAAGTTTATCAATATTTGGTCAGAGATCTGGGTTCCAGAATGATGATAAACTCTGAAAAGTAGGGGAAATATCAAAATCATCAATATACATGACTGTCGATCATTGTGAAACCATACTGATATCTAGATGATATGTCCCTAGATTAATTGGCAATTGTCCATAATCTCGATGTTATAGCATATATTCCATGCCTAATCAAGATCATATCAGATATGTATTGTCTCCATAGGGATGGCAAGTTCAGCCAATTAGATGCAAGACACCTCGTTAATAATAAATCCTGCTCATATTCCAACTCCTCTGAGATATTGACGATTTAATCCAATACTACAAGTTTGATCACAATTGGACCAAAAATAAAATAGTTGCAGTGGCAACGAGCTAATGTCGACCGACGGATTGAAAACTCAAATTTCAGAAAGTAGAAGACGGGACACAATGCTGTTTTAACTGGGCCATTGGACCAATCATACACATTACCACAAGAGCTCTCTTTGAAACTGTAACCTTAAGGACTTACCATTTAACTAATATATACATCTTGATTCAAAATAAAACCCACAATCTACTCATAATCTACAGCTAAATTATTGGTTCCTTAGGAACAACTCTCACTTTACGCATTGATGAAAGTTAGTTGCATTGCCTAATCTACATTGTCATATCATATGTTCTGCATGTTTACAGATGGAACGAAGTATGAAATGCCTTTATGTGGTGTCCAAAACTAACTGGCAAAATAAAATCATTGCAGCAATAAAATAACACTATGATAAATGTGCAAGATGACATACATATACATTATTAAAGGTATTTCAGCTCGAGAAAATTGATATATTTTGTATCGACAGTACAGGAAGAGACGGCTTAGAGGCGTGTGCTGCATAAAATGTAGGAAGAAAAATGCCAAGAGAAACTAACATTAGGTATATGTACGTCAAACAATAGTATGATTGTGATAACGTGCAAGACGTTATAGTTCCTCTTTCATTGTCGCTCTTCTTCTGCTCTATTTTGGTATCATTACTTGCTTACTTGATAGGTAAAGAACTTGTTAATTGGCTAATAGGTCAGAAACTATCATTAATTAACTGTACATAATACAGACAAGAAAAGTTGTTTTTCATTTTGTTATATTTGTTTCAAGAGACTTCGCGATTTTACTGGTCCATGCGGAAACACAACATAAGATTATGGCTGCTAATTACATTATTGATAATCCCCATAATAGTCCGTAATCTATGACTCCAACAACTGATTTGCAACACATAAATTGATCTCGTGTAATGCCGTCTACACTGATGATCATATTTGTGTTAAATGAATCAAGATACATGGATCGAAACAACCATAAATACTCCTCCAGTAAATTGAGACCCCAACGAATAATGATAATCATGATAACACATTTACGATAACATTTCTGACATCGTTGTGATTTCACCGTCACACACATAATTAATTGCCTAGTCACTTCTCATTGTTACACATAGAGTTCCAAGTGGCGGGCAAAACAATGTGACAATGTGGCAACTCTTTAAAGACAACTGACGCAAAGAATTTAAAATGCATTTAGTCCTCGGAAAGTTTGGTGTCTGAAAGAACCAGCATCCAACGCCCTAATATATTATTTTCTTATAAAGATCTGATAGGTGAAGACAATAAATTTAACTGTGAATGGTGCTTCTGATGAACGATCAATAGTTATGACCTTGATGGAATCGTTTAAGTACACGAATATGGCAAGCCCATGGAGAACGCTTGAATGAGATTTTATATTCTGCTTTGCTGCTGTATGGTGTTTACAGATGATAGTGGCCAAATACCAGCAATGGATGATTATGTACACCTCGAGTGCATTAGTTGAAATATCGACTTGACCAATGGACATTTGGGTTCATTTTGTCTGTGAAGTCTATCAAACACTGCCGTCTGAGGACATCTGGCATGTCTGTATATATGGAGGTTTGAAAGATATTTCTTAATGGATTGGTATGATTCATTTAAGAGAGGCAGATCAATGCTATTTTTTATATAATAGCTATGCTTCTCCATTTTTTATGTATCATGATTACTAATACTATTGAAAAGCATCGTGATCTAGCAGAATCTCTCAAAACAGTTATTTACACATTGTCTCTATATTGTTTCAACTTGCAAATGCAAATGCAAATGTTCATAAGAGATTATTTTTCAGTTTGATAATATTTTATTTGAAATTGGGACCAATTGCGCTGGGGATGTACTGTTATATAAAGATGAAATATTCAGGGACGCACTGTCTGAGACAAGTGGTTAAACATGAGTTGTCATAAAACACCAGGACAGTTTGCCAAAAGGTGATGCAATAGATGTGACATTTATCTCCAATAAACATTCTATCTGGCATTTGATTTTACCAAAACATCACTGATCAACAATATACACAAAGCTGATATATGCCTACAATTTGCTGCATGATTTACCAAAAATGAACCCAGAATGAATAAATTTTACCTTAAACACAAATATACTTGGAATAAATATTACAAGCATGAAAAGTGTTGTACGGCATATCAACAAATGAAGGTTAATGTTTGCTTAGAGTTAAATATATTGCACAAGGATAATGCGAGACGGATTCCATGACATCATCACAGTTACCAAGACCAGGGAAGTATTTAATGACATTTCTTTCATAAAAATATTATGATCTTTCGGTCGAAAGAGTATTTGGTAACAAAGATATGAAGTTGATATAATGTTGGGTTATTTTATTAGATTTTATTAGAAGAATTGTGACTGACATTGAAAACTAATGGTTAGAGGTGATTATCCCATGCAGCACAAAGAGGGGCACTGAATACAAAAAAGGATGTTACACTCACCATATGATGGCAAGAATAGGATAAAATATTGAAACAATCAGAGTCAAGAAAAGAAGCAAATGATATTAAAAAACAACGAAAACAACAACAAAAATAACAACAACCTCACATGCAGCCTGGCAACTCTATCAGTATTAAAAAGTATTAAATAAGCTATAGAAGCTACTTACGTTAGACCAGGAATAAAGTATCAAAGAGAAGAAACATGTTTTTGTCTAATGCCTTGGTAAAATCTAATTTCTACTGATCAGGCCTTGCTCGTACATATACTTCTTATGGTAAGGGCTTTAATCAATTGTACATCATCCCATTTTGGAAATTTAGTGCAATGGATATGTGCGAAAAGTTCTCAGCCAAACCAGTTCATCTGGGTAGAATTGAAACTGGCGATTCAGTCATCATCAGCCTGCATAGCAACCATTTGCACGACCACCTACATAATGAGGACGAAATAGTGTAATTTTAACACCTGTATATAGTATGGTCACAATGAGTTTGCACTTGAGTCTGTGTATTCTTTTCGAAACTTATAACTAAATATACAAATCTGTGTTAAGTTGATTCTAATAACATGACACTAAAAGAGATTTTATCCACGATCTGAATAAGTCCATTCTGCAAAATGATTACAGTGTATGAATATCTGTAGATGAAATCTGGCATGAAATGGTGCACAGCTCACAGAGTACTTTCTAATTGCAAAGTTTTGTACCTGTAGATGCAACCCATATTTTTGTTTTCGTTGATCAAATAAATGTGGTGTAGTCATACCAAGAGTAGCATTTTCAAATCATTACTTTGTAAAATGATTATATAGCTAGGGTTATTCAGTTATGTCACAACTGAGGCAGACAAATGCCGGTGGGTATTGGATTATCTACGAACAACATATGTTGTTTTCCTATTAACTTGATCCATTTGTTTGCGTATGTTTGTTCCTTCTCTCTCAACACCCAACCGCTAACTTGGAGTGTTCTGTCTCAGCCAAGTACTCCTAAAGTTCTTGACAGATTATTATTTGGAGAGTGTGGACAACAGCATATTGAGCAAACGTATGTTTTGGTTTTTGGTTGTATTTTTTATAATTCCTTCGTCTGCTTTCAATTGACCTAATTGAGCCATTCACTTGTGCAGTCAACAGTGTACGAAGTGAACATACCGTTTGGTTTTGGTCCTTATTTAAACAGATGGTAGAATGTAGAATGTAACCACATTCACTTGAATTCAAAGTGTCTCCCCTCCACACCCCTTCCAAACAAATTAAGATCCTTCTACAGTGTAAAACACTTGCAATTATGAGCCATTGACACTGACTGCCGGACATTTGACCTTCAATGAGAAAAACTATCAATTAGAGTTTGAAAAAGCTGCAACACTTGATTTTCACCCGCTAACAATAATCTTCATAGTATTTTACTTCGCAAACTTTACACCAGACACTG
>JAECUM010061317.1:0-13708 GCA_016617855.1 Megalonaias nervosa
TAATCAGTGCTTCTGGTGAAAGAGGGAAATATAATTTCCCTCACTTTGGCCTCTTGGCAAAAGTGGGGTTATTCGCTCATCATATTGTGAGATCTGACAGAGTTGGATATGCCACATGAAACTATTGCTTTATATACATTTCTCTTTGACTAAAGCATCATGGTAATTGGATCTGTTGGGATATTATCCCTCAGTTGTGCTGCCTGTCGTTATGAGAGTGGTTTTATCTTTCACATGGAAACCCATATCATAACATCCTCTGAAGGGGTGACCAAGGTAAAAGATGGATTCTCATGCATATCCTTCTCCATTGCCCTTTTATCCAAATATTAATGTGATTAGGTAATGTATTTTATGGAGAAAAGGAAATTTTTGATCATAAATTTTGCTTGTGTATGAGAATACTTATACATAAGTCACATGATGATTAAGCCATTCCAAACCTCTTTGCAGACATGAGGATATTCTTGATGTATTGCTCAGGATTAAAAACTGAAGAACATCCAGTAAATGAGTAGCTGCCTAGTGGTGATTAGGGGATACAACTAGAATAGGCTCTCAGAAGAGTTGCTTCCCATATATACTACATTTTAGCAACAGCATTGTATATAGACAAGAAAGATGCATTTTCTCATATTCCAGGAGTGCTGGATTTGGAAGCTTAATGGAAGGTAATTCCTAATATTGGTGTGAAAGATTAAGTTTTCACAGAGAAGCAAGTTACAATCATTACTGACATGATTTTGGCCACTTATAGAATTTTGTTATGGGGAAACTAGCTCAATAGATACAGTACATGATTCTAACTTTCATTATTGTTATTAAAAATTTTTGTTCATATTTACTTACAATGTTGAATTGATAAAAATGTTGTGCTTGTGAAGATTTTGCTAGTTACAACAATATGCAATATCAAAAATGAAAACAATGGTCACAGTTTGAAATATGTTACAGGCATGAGATTCTTCACAGAAGTCCCTGATTGCAGGGAATTTTTGCTCCCATTTAATAATTGAAAACAGTTCCCAGTCTACCCAGAATTATGAAACATTAAGGATTTTATGGGTGGAATTCATAGTGTCAGGGAAATTCACTAAAACTTATGGGAATTTTGATATTTGTCATGCATGATCTTATCATGGAGTTACATTTTTTGTAAGATTGAATAAAACCTCTGATGTTTCAAACATCTCAATCAAGTTAGAACTGACTTATTAGGAGGTATATTCTGTAATATTTTTAACCATTGTGACTATTTTTAATCTAAAATATTAATGTATAAAATTGACTTATTAGGAGGTACATTCTGTAATATTTTTAACCATTGTGATTATTTTTAATCTAAAATATTAATGTATAAAATTGACTTATTAGGAGGTACATTCTGTAATATTTTAACCATTGTGACTATTTTTAATCTAAAATATTAATGTATAAAATTGTACACAAAGTTAAAAATGACTCATTTTTCCATAGCTTTCCTGATAAACAGAGAGCTTACAAAGAACTACTTTTTTAAATTTTCACAGGACATAAACCAAAATTAAGCTCAGTTCAGAATGGACTTGGATGTCTTGAGGAAGAATTGGATCTTTCTGACACAGACAGCTCAGATTTTACTGATTTTAAGGCAAAGACTTATGTGAAAAAGCGTCAATCCAAGAAAAATCCAGACCTATATACAGGCAAGTTTTTTTTCTTGATCCATTTGTCTGTATTCACGATAATGTATAGACACTGATTATACAGTTGATCAGTATAATTATGGTGCAGGATGGCCTGTCTTTCATCAAAGCACTGATCTCATGACTGTATGGTGCAACATTGTTCAATTATCCAAATTCACCAAAAGGACATATGATTCAGATATTGATCGTTTTCTTTATATTTTAATAACTGTGAGTGGTGGGATATTTGTTCGGAGGTAGGTTGTGTTTCAAAGGAAAATGTGTCCTCCATCATCTGCATCATTGTGCCTGAGATGCAGAGAGGTCCACCTGTAATAAAATTTGTCAGACATTTTAGAAAGTGTGTGAAAATTCTGGAAATTTTTTTTTATAAAAAATTTCATAAATAAATTACAAAGTTACAGAAGCAAGATATGACATGTAACATATTGTGATCATGTAACCTCATTTAGTGGTCTGGTTTTGCCCACATAGATGTTTGACAAAATTGTGGAAAATGCTAGATTTTTATGCAAACTTTAATATAAAAACTATAGATTTTTCATCCATAACCTTGAATAAATGCAGTCATCTAATTCCAGTTTTGAAAAACGAGATTTGTTAATCCCACATTTATAGGCTATAATATATGACACAGATTTTTAGGGACATGTGTTATTAATTGTACTGCTGAGTAGGGATGAAACGATGCACATGTGCTGCATATCTATACAATTAATCATACATAGCCCGTGATACGATGCATAACGAAACACATATGAACTTTATGGTCTTTCCATCTCTGGAAGGTAGGTGGTGCCCTTTTATGTATGTTGACATTCTTGGTTGTTATTTCCAATATGCAAATTACAGATAGACATATAGCATAGCTGCCAACCCTCATGATTTTGGTGTGAATTTCATGACTTTCTACAGCAATTCATGGATTCACGCAACATGCAAAAAAATTACGAATTCCCCAATTCTCATTTATTTGAAATTTTCCCGTTAAGTGCTAGTCGTGATATCAGCAGTTACCGATACGGTCTGGTACTGCTAGTTGCAACATTAGTAGAACTATAGCCGATTCATACAGTTGGCCCGGTAACATGCATTTTAGTGTAGTTTAATCTATATATATAAGAGTAGTTTTACAAATGCATTTATGAAAGAAACCGGGTACTAGCCGGAAATTTTCTCCACGTATACGCTGCCAACATTGATTTTAATTATTGTATGGCATTGCATCTTGAAAACATCTTCACCACCATGGAAAAAGAAATCTATTGCACAAAATTTGAAGTTTAGTTTGGAATATACCAAAACTTGGCCGTGCATTCAGCCATCAAATACCGATATACATCATGCTTTTTTCACACAGTGTGCCACAAATTTTAGCATTGGGCATGGTGACAGGGATGATGTGAGGAAGCACATTGGTAGCAAAATCCATATAGAGGTTGGGAAACTACATGAAGACAGCTTTTTCGAGGGTTGGAATTTTTTAGATTGAAAGATTAGCATATATTGTAATTTGCTTGAGTTCACAGTTTTCCGTTCATGCGCTGACACCACTATCGTTCACCGTTCGACATTTCATCTTCTGGATTAATACCATTTCATAATTAAGCTACACTGCAGTTAAAATGTGTTCACCTCCAAGGAAAAAGATTTGTATTCCACAAAAAGTGAAGTAAAGATTGGAGTACACCAAAACTTGGCCTAGCATTCAGCCATCAAACATCGATGTACATTATGCTCTTTGCACAGTAGTGTGCCGCGAATTTCACAGTTGGGAATGTGCACAAGGGCTGGTATTGTTGCTTACAATTTACATGTCATACATGTACCATATAGTAATATTATTATATAGTACATGTATGACAGATAAATTGTAAGCAACGATATGAGCCCCAGTGGGCATGTGGCAAAACGATGTGAAAAAGCACGCTGCTTTTGCACCCCCAGCAGATTTCAGTGTTGGAGTACTTTAAGCCACCTACACAAGTCCTGCATGCTGCCAGTGCTGAAGCATTGTTTGTGAGCTTTCTTGTTGAACATAACCTGTCTTTCTCAGTTGGAGATCAGCAATGGTGACAGTGAAAGATTATGTCCTATTGTGAGGAAAAATAAGACAAACTTTAGTGCCTCCTTAGGTGCTGAAAATTTGCAACAATTTTAGTCACCAAGATTAACCAGCAGGCAAGAAGCCTGAACTGTTTTGAAAACAAATTTACCATAGCCTGATTGAGGAAGTTCAAGACTGCCACAGCATCATAGCATGACAAATAGCATGAAGTTTGTGTATATCAGTAAATTTGGATGCAAATAAAGTAGTACATGTAATCAGTGTAAATAATATGTTTTAGTTTTATTTTGGGATTTTCATATAATGCAGTACTGACCATCGAAGTGGATGGAGTTAGTGCCTTGATATAATTTTTCACTAATTGTGTTCAAAATTCACTGATTTTTATCCCCCTTTTCACTAATTGTGAGTCTGAAGGGTTGGCAGCTCTGCATATAGTTAATATATTTTTATATGCTTTTCTCATTGATGACAAGGTAACAAAAATACTTTCAAACCAACTACCTATTGGTTTCAGTGAGTTTTATTCAGCGTTTTAGGCTATTTAATGGTGGCTCCATTTAACTCATTATAGCCACAAGGCCCTTTGTTTTGCACTGCATGAATGCTTTGAAAACATTTTATTACCAATTGCATGTCTGACTTAAACTTGGAAGACATTACAATATTATCTTCAACACAAAAGAAATAATGCAATTTCCTCATGCAAAGAAAATCTCATATTTAACAATGCAGGCATGGGAATGAGGATGAATGCCAACAAAATCTATGACATTGTACTTCCTGCAGATGCAAAAGACTGCTGCAGCCACAGGTACTTGTATTTGTTAGTGAAGAAGGAAAACTACTGACAGCACCCAGTCCTATTCTATAATTTATTTTTTTTTTACTTACAAATGGTGATAAACTTGAGGGGTTAAAATCTGCCCCATCGCTGAATTTGTTCCCCATGTACAATTTAAGAAGAGATACTGCCAGGATTTTATCTTAAGGGAGATCTCCTCCTTTGTCAAGGAAATAAGGGGGAGTGGTAAAAAAAGGAGGTGGGGGGAAAAACAGTCATAGTTCAATATTTATCTAACATTTCAATATCTCTTTCTCTCTCTCTCTCTCTCTCTCTCTCTCTCTCTCTCTCTCTCTCTCTCTGTGCCACTTTCTTAGAGCTTTACAGAGATCAACATTAAATTGTTTGTATTTTAATTAGGCTCAGTATTCTGCCCTTTCTAAATTTAATTTAAAAATACCACTGAAAGGGAGAATGACTATCATTCTGTCTATTTCTGTCCATCCAACATGTATATCTGACTCGTATTTATTTCCATTTTCGAGCTCAAAATCACTCACTGGTATCTGTGTGTGTGATTTGGATTTTTAACATAGCTTTAACAATTTTTCAGTCATATCGCTACAATATCTGCAGTTCGGCAGTTTATAGTGATTTCTAGCACTGGGGCATCATGCCACAGACATGTAGCATGTTGTCCCACCCAGTCACATTATCCTGACACCAGGTTGACCAGTCCTAACACTAACCTCTTAATGCTGAGCATGAAGCGAGGCACCTGTTAGTACCATTTTTATAAGTCTTTGATATGACTCGGCCGAGGATCAAACCCACGACCTCCTGCATCCAAGGCGGACGTTGTAACCACTAGGCCTCTGCAGCGGTCTCACTGGTATCTCCATTAACATTTTCACAGCTCCAATAATCCGATATGCTTCATAACTTTAAAAAATATTGTCATCGTCACTACCATCAGCCAGTATTTGCCGAATGAAATCGTAATGAACCACGCTGGGAATCAGACATTTTGGGTTTTCTAGGTAGCCCGTATTTTAAACATGCATTTGTAAAACTTCTTTCATGGAATGTTCAAACTACACCATTATATGGCTTATTCTTGGGCACCATGTGCCAATCAAAAATAGTTTAATGACCATTCATGTTATGCTTGAAGAACCCAGATGTGTAAACAGATGTCGCCACAAGAACGGTTAGCCTAAACAAAATTGTATACTTCGCCAAGCACTATCATATGTTGGGTTTTCAACTAATTTGCAGGAGTTCTTGTGCATCAGTGTTCTCCAAGTTTGTGAATTCATACAAATTTTGCACATTTCACGCATTCGCATACACTGATGGCATCTCTGTTTATAGTACTTTACATATCAATTAATGACTTCTATGCGAAGTTTCTGTTGCTTTTCCAATACTTCCTGTTTGTCATGCAGGGAATAAGCTAGACTAATTTCTGATTGGTGGTTATTGTTTAACCTGGACCAGAACAAGCAATAATCACCAATGAGAATTCATTGTAACATATTTCACCATGCGACACACTGGTAGTGTAGCTTTCAAATCGACCCAAGTAGACATGATATAATTCAATGCAGAAACTTCGCTTAAAATTGGTTATTAAATGATAAGTAAAGTACTTCATTATATATGTGGAACACATGATTACGAACTATGTCGCTTTGTGTTAATTTATAGACAGTGAGTGAGTATTCTCAGTAGTTTTTTTGTTTTGTACTAATAAAAATGAGTGCCTGTGACTGCAGATGCTGTTTCAGATGAATTCTAATTTTAAAGAATAATAAAGCAAACTAATAATAATTAATTATGACTGCTGAAGACTAAAATAACTTGCATACAGTAAGTATCGTGTTGTATCAATTCTCCATCTCTTGTATTGCTATATGAATCGTTATAGCAAAAGTATCGATGCATCGATATATCGATGAATCGTTTCACCCCTACCGCTGAGCAATTGCATTACTCAGCATTTTAATAAGCTATCACAGGATACCTGTTTTTTAAATCAAGCATGAATAAAAATTGGGTCAGTAAATTCAAAATGTCTAAAACTTATACAAAAGACAATTTGTCTCTAATATTACAAACAAATTCAGGCTGATAAAATAGTAAGTAAAGACTTGAGTATATTTTGGCCAAGTTCTTTATCCACTTAGTGTGTTGGTTGCTGTAGGGCACATACAGCTAACTCAGTTCCCACAGGACCTAATGTTAATATTCGGTCAAATTACTGTAATTATTTTTGTAAGACTATTAAATCATGCTTAAATCCTATCAACTCTTTTAGCAAGAGGAAACTTTAAAAATGAGAAAAATTTCCTTGTAGGTGCCTTCTGTAAAAATCCAACAGGATGAGATATCTCCATTTAGATTCTTTAATACCTGTGCAGTGATATCGATAAAATGAAATATTTTAAAATTTGAGCCTGCTATAGCATTCAATTTACCGATGCATAGGCCCCATTTTTTTGAAAAATTGTATAATATTATGGTAATTGTTTACAGTCAGTTGGTGTTCTTCATTCTTTTAAATATGGTATTTAATATATGACCACACAGGCTGCTTCCAAAGCTGATAAAACAAGTAGTTGCCTCTGAACATATATGTGGTCTTCAAAAGAAGATAAATGACATCAATATTAATAGATGATGTTACAACTATGTGCTTCAAGTTTTTATTTCACCTCTTCAGTTTTGTTACATTCACAAGATGATATATCTCAGCTACCCAGGTGAGCTATATCAGGTCCACTTAGACCTCTTGTTTGGTCGTTCATTGTATTTGAAACTCCAGATATTAGCAACTTGGAATCCTATAAAAAATTGTTTTACATCAACTCTAATACTGTCATGAAATGTCCAAAACCATAAGGTACAAGTTTGGTTTTCATGGCAGAGGCATCCTCAGTTTGGATGAACCATAAAGTTGGATAATCAAGGTGCAGATAATCAGAGCTTTACTGTATCCAGAAAGGTTGAAGGCATACTAGTAATTTAAGAAATTTTGTTGCATTCTTTATAAGATGATCTGAATTGTTTGTCTACTTTTCTGTATGGTTTTGTAAGATGTAATCAAATAACTATTGTATCTGTAGTATCAACTTTTACGTCTGTGTAATACAATTTAAGTTACAAAATAGTTACTAAAGTGCTCTCTCTTATAGCACTATTTATAGAAGTCATAAAAATGGTCTGTATTATAAATGAGGAAGCCTTGTACAGAGGGATTTTACAACAAGGCTCTTTCATAATAGTTCATAAAAACAAAAACAAATATAGATTATTTAATGATGTGAAATCATATTAAATTGGTTCTTATTAGCCAAGTATCAGTGATAAAACAAAATTCAGATAATTTAATGGGACCTATGTCGATACTAATGTTATAAGAGGGACATCAGTATACCAAGGGGCATTATAATAAGGGATCCATATAATGGATTGATAACTATACGCATTTTATAAGAGGGACAGCAGTATACTGAGGGATGAATTAAATTGGATCCATGACCACATTCATGTTACAAGAGGGACAGCACTATGCTGAGGGGCTTTATAATGAGGGATCAGTTTAATGGTACCCATGACCATTCCCGTGTTATAAGAGGGACAGCAGTATATGTTGTGAGGGATCAATTTAATGGGATAGATGACCATACCCTTGTTATAAGAGGGACAGCAGTATACTGAGGGGCTTTATTGTGAGTGATCAATTGAATGAGATCCATAACCATACTCATGTTATACGAGGGATAGCAGTATTGTAAGGGTCATTATAGTGAGTTATCACTTGAATTAGATGCTTGACAACACCTGTGTTATAAGAGGGACAGCAGTATACTGAGTGATTGTTAGTGAGGCATCAATTGAATGGGATCCATGACCATACCCATGTTACAAGAAGGACACAGTATACTGAGGGGCTTTATAGTCAGGGACCACTATAGTGTAGTTTGATGATGAAGACGATAATTTGTCATAAACAATTAGTCCAACATATCTAATGCTTACCTCATTAAGTTCTTTTGACAAACATATTGTTAAACTATTTTAGTTAGAAACATTTCAGAATAATGTTTAATATTTTGGATGATCAAACTTACTCATAAGTTGAGTCCAACTGCAAACTGCATAGACCTAGATATGTCATTGCATAATGCACTGGTAGATCTGTGTCTATTCATTTTGTAAGAAGCAATCAGTAAAACAAATGACATAGACTATGCATTATGTGATGTTTGATCAGGGTCTCTCCTGTTTGCACTTGGACTTTACTTATAAGGGAGTAATGTGTGAAGTTAATTTGTGGGGAGACTCCTTGAGCAAAAGCAACTATGTTTGCTCTTTCAGGCTAGATGGGATATAGAAAATTATCTATAGAGAATTAGTAGTTTAGTGATCTCCATATATTCTTCCTACAAAACAACACTGGTAAAGCTGTTACCTGTCATCACTAACAAATATGTTCCAGGTTTGATTCTTGGTGTTGACTCATACAGGGATCAGTTGTTTTCTCATTGTAAGTTTTATTCATTTCTTCTTGGTTATTCAGCTATGAATTACATATACTTTGTAAGACTCCATGTATCTGATACTTATCACTTTCCTGTATACTTTGACAATACAGACTGCCTGTATCTGATACTTATCACTTCCCTGTATAATTTGTAAATACAGACTGCCTGTATCTGATACTTATCACTTCCCTGAATACTTTGTAAATACAGACTGCCTGTATCTGATATTTATTACTTCCCTGAATACTTTGTAAATACAGACTGCCTGTATCAGATATTTATCACTTCCCTGAATACTTTGTAAATACAGACTGCCTGTATCTGATATTTATCACTTCCCTGAATACTTTGTAAATACAGACTGCCTGTATCTGATACTTATCACTTCCCTGTATAATTTGTAAATACAGACTGCCTGTATGTGATACTTATCACTTCCCTGAATACTTTGTAAATACAGACTGCCTATATGTGTTACTTATCACTTCAATGAATACTCTGTAAATACAGACTGCCTGTATCTGATATTTATCACTTCCCTGAATACTCTGTAAATACAGACTGCCTGTATCTGATATTTATCACTTCCCTGAATACTTTGTAAGTACAGACTGCCTGTATCTGATATTTATCACTTCCATGAATACTTTGTAAATACAGACTGCCTGTATCTGATATTTATCACTTCCCTGAATACTTTGTTAATACAGACTGCCTGTATCTGATATTCATCACTTCCCTGAATACTTTGTAAATACAGACTGCCTGTATCTGATACTTATCACTTCCCTGAATACTCTGTAAATACAGACTGCCTGTATCTGATATTTATCACTTTCCTGAATACTTTGTAAATACAGACTGCCTGTATCTGATATTTATCACTTCCCTGAATACTTTGTTAATACAGACTGCCTGTATCTGATATTTATCACTTCCCTGAATACTTTGTTAATACAGACTGCCTGTATCTGATATTTATCACTTCCCTGAATACTTTGTAAATACAGACTGCCTGTATCTGATACTTATCACTTCCCTGAATACTTTGTAAGTACAGACTGCCTGTAGATCATGTTTGAAATTTTCATCAAATCATAACAGATATTTAGACAGGATGGGGAACATAGATGATTGCATCTTGTTTTGTTTATATTGTATAGGTAAAGAGATGAGGAAACAATACAATTTATTGAATGTTAGTGTTTCCATTTATTATGAACTAGACTTGTAGAAATTGCTATACAATAATTAATGTACTTACCATTTGTTCTATTTGTTTTGCAGTGAATTTGGATGATGATCTGGAGTTAGATGACCTTAAATTGAGTGATGATGATGATGATGATGATGATATTATACTATCGGAAAATTCCAGCAGTGATCCATTGGAGAATGAAGACATGTAACCACTAACAATATTTATATTCAACTCGTCAGATATATGTAGCTCTAAGCCAATGAATTTAAGTACACTCATAAGCTCTCATAAGACTGTTTGAAGCTCAGGTTTCAAAAACTTAATACAGCAGATGTGTTTAATCTGGCCTCCTGAGTATTTAGGATCCCTGACTATTGTGACTGCAAAGAGTAGTTCCTGTGTGTTACCTTAAGGATATATAAGTGAGTTTTGGGGTTTATCCTCTGATACAACATTTTTGGTCCTTCTCATGTTAGGTTTATACTGGTTTTATTGTACTGTATTTTGTATAATACCTCTGCCGTATGAACTCTTTTTTGGTACATTTCATAAAGTTTAATCTAATCATAATCAGTGCACACCAATGATAACATAATCAATCTCCATATAATGTATGTGCATGCTAGCAGAGTACGTTGAGCACTTTTCACATTAGAAGTGCATTGTCTTTTCCAAAATATGGTTGCAATGAATAAAACCTATGTAAGATAAAGTTTTATATGTCTGCCACAAGACAGAGCATATATTATTATGATGTTGTTCATCCGTTTAGATACCAATTTTGTTTCTGCACAATAATCCATGTTCTCCACCATCTACAGTTAACAAACTTTGTAGATGGCTTGCATTTGGGGTATGAAAGAATCTTGTTGATTTTAGGATCAAAATGATAAAGTTCAAGGCCACTTTAACTGAATTACAATGATTTCTGTACCATAACTGGAGTTTTTCATGATCTATGGTTACTAATCTTTGTGGATGGGTTGCACTTGGGGTAAAAAAGAACTCAGTTGATTTCAGGGTCAAAATCTAAACAAAGTCACTATGATTGAAAAAGGAAGACTGGTTTCCATGCAGTAACTTAGGTTTTCCATCGTCTGTGGTTGTCAAACTTTGTGGATGACTTGCACTTGGTATTATGAAAATGCCTATTGATTTTGAGGTCAAAGACCAAGGTACTGTGACTGAAAAAAAAATGGTTTCTGCACAATAATGTTAGTTCTACATCACAGAACTGGACCAACTTTGTGGATGGCTTACACTTGGAGTAAGAAAGAAACCTTTTGATTTGGGGGTTAAAGGTCAAGATCACTGTGACTGAAAGAAGAAAAATTCTTTCTGCACAAAACTTTCAATTTTTTATGTAGTAGACTATATTGTTCACAATATTCTTTATTGTGATTTTACCCATTAAGTGCTTATGACACAACAGACAGAGTGGTAAGTTCTAAGAAAATATTCTTGTTTTGTGTTTTAGTAGCCACTTTTCTCCTACTAGGCATGCTTTTAGTGAAAAAGGAATCCTAGGTAAGGAAATCTTTTTTCGTATTTGACAAAAAGAATGGTATGAAGTTAATAAACATGGTGGGGGGGGTATTACATCAAATACAGTACCATATTTTCTCATTTATATGTCTGATTCAACTGCATAGACCATGATCTGCCATTGCATAATGCACCAGCAGGTTTGGATCTGAGCAGTTTTTAGGACTGGTCAGTAGAACAAATAACATAGATACTGATCTACTGGGTCTGTGTTGTTTGCTGTTGGACCCAGCTTATAAGTTATTATATTCAGTATATCAATTTATAGAATATCTTGCTAGTCCAATGCCAGTTAACATCATATATCTGCTATCTATGATAGTGTAAGTTATTTTATTTAACTTTCTTAGTCATTCTCAGCTTTTCTTTACTGATAATAAATCTTGCCTCTCATTCTTTGAATATTTTTATTATGCACTTTAAGCACAAGCTCAAAATCCAATGGTTTTTACATACTTCAATTTGCTGTTTAACTTTAGAACTTCTTTACTATCTTGACTATAGTTCTTTACCTTGCATGCTTAATTCTAGTTATGTAATTATATAGACGTGCCATTTAAAATTTTTAAATGATGAGGTTCAGATTTTGGGCTTAGGATGTTTTCAAGAAAACAGGACCTAATAAGTTATGTCCAGCTGGAAACAGCATAGACTCAGATCTGCTTGTGTATTATGCAATGGCAGCATTGGGTCTGTGCAGTTTGACATGACTTATAAGCAAGCATACATGGTAGTTCTTTATTGTAAACACCCAAGTAAAGCTGTACAATTAAGAGTTGGTGTGGTGATAATAATTACAAAAGCATTTACCAAAGTCTAGGGCCTATATATTCATACAAATTTGCCAGGTGTTTCTTACATCATTCTGAACCATCTTAGAGTAATTCATGGCAAAGTGACTAACTTCTCATACTTAAGTTGCAGTTTCTCCCCAAGTAAGGCATTATATACTTGGTAGGTTTTTCATAGAATGCAAGATGAATTTCTTGGTTTATTCTTTTCCTTAATTATCATATTACATGCCCATTTATTTAAATCAACATTTTGAATATAATTCTCTTGTTACTTGCCTTTCATTTTAAATGGACATTTCCACTATAGATCTCATCTTAAATTAGAATTATTTCTAACAAAAAAGTTTTCTGACTTACAGATTTGACAGAATCAGTATGTTCAATGTAAAAATGCAGAGTGAGTGTTTATTTGTTTTTACTCAACTGCTTAAGCCATATAGATCGTCTAAATAGGGGGAGGAGTGCAAATTTTAGCACATTTGACAAATTCTGAAAGACATCAGTTGAAATTCTCTGTAGTATAATTCATACCATATTTCTGCCTGAGCTTTCAGAGATGACCTACACAGTCCTATTTTGCTATAATGTTGATAAATTTGTATGTAGAATTTAGGATATATATATATATATATATATATTTACATCCAATATGACCACCATGACAGCCATCTTGAAAAGCCTGTTATTGCTACTACTCCTGAATGGATGATCATATTTATATTGAGTTTTCCAGAAGTTTTTGAATGGTGTCAATTAGTCCTAAATGAAAATGGTGCAAGTCTTAGATCCAATAAGGTCACTAAAACTTTTTTTATTGCTCAGAAATGTCAGAGACAGTTTTAACACTCAGCAATTAAATGGAAAAAAGTCTTATTTTGAATTCCTGGAATTTTTTACCAGTAGAACATATGCCCCTTCAAGGAACTCTTGCTTGCACTGAGGATAGACACATGAAATCCACTGGGGAGAGACACATGAAATCCACTGGGGAGAGACACATGAAATCCACTGGGGAGAGACACATGATAGATCAACAGTTATGCAAAAATTCATACAACCTAATGTTTTTATAATCAAA